>JAQZBX010026204.1:0-29086 GCA_029593785.1 Cabassous unicinctus
TGTATACACACGATGGAATATTACGTACTGATAAGAAGAAATGAAGTTGTGAAGCATATGACAACATGGATGAAACTGGAGGACATTATTTTGAGTGAAGCAAGCCAGACACAAAAGGACAAATACTGTATAATTGCACTATTGTGAACTAAATACATTGTGCAAACTCATGGATTTAATAATTAGGATATAGGTCACCAGAAAATAGAATGAGGTTAGAGAATGGAAAGCTGAGATTTAATCTGTGCAGAATTGTTAAAAATGTTGTTTGTAAATCTTTGGAAATGGATAGAAATGGGTAAAGCATATCATGGTGTTTGTAACTAGCAGTATATTGTATGAGTATGACTGTGTGAAAGGGAGAGTCTAAGGTCATATATATTACTAGAAGGAAAGCTAAAAACTGTAACATGGTACTGTATATGACAGTAAAACCTCATGTAAAACAAGAATATGGGGGATATTGCATATATAAGACTGTTTTTACAAAATATAAATACAAATATACTAGAGAGAAGGAGAAAGAACAGCAGCTATGTATGCCAGGTGGAGCATAGAGAGACTGAGAGGTGATCAGTTTTGTTTGTTTTTATTATTATTATTGGAATAATGAAGGTGCGCTAAGAATGAATTGATGGTGCACAAATATGTGTTTGCACTGAATACCATTGATTGTACACTTTGGATGGATTTATGCTTTATTAATATGTACCAATAAAATTGATTTGTTAAAGAAACAGTAAGTAACATTCTCTGTATGGTGGCTGCCAGTGTTCATGCCCCACTGATTCTCTGGCTAGGTGATACTGGCAGAAAGAAACATAAAACTTCTCTCCCCAGTAACAAAGGTGGGCATGGCCAAGCATTGATCATGGCTTTTGATTAGCAAATTTGGATTTCTGGGACCTGACTCTGAGCTACTGTTTCAACCCACCATTGTCAAAGACAGCAGCAGCCATTGTTTCAACCCCACCACAGACAGGGGCAGAGGCAGTGGAGATGTAAAGACACAGTGGCTCCTTAGGGCAGTGGGGAACAGCTTCTTGAAGGAAACCATCTGCTGGACAGGCCAGAAAGCACAGCTTTAGGGAGCTGTCAAAGAGACTTTTGGCATTCTTTTTGATCTCCTCCCCAGGGTACTTTGCTGGTGGTCTGTTCCCCCTTCATTAATCCCTGGCCCTGTTTTGGCTGATAAATACTGATTTGGGAAATTCCTCTCCAGGGTGATACTCCTCCCACAATTTACCTTCCAGGCAAAAGCAGCTGAATACAATGTAAAGGGTGTAAAATAACTATAGAAGCAAAACAAAAACACACAAAACAGATCAAGATTCATGGAGATACTGACTTCCAAGGAAATGGCTGGCTGGTTCCAAGTTTAGTTAAGTCCTCACATAGAGCACTGTCCTTTGGGGATTGCTTTCTGGAAGCTTGGAATTTTCCCAACCATCAACTTCCAGTTTCTTTGTGCCCAGGAGTTCAGTTCTCAGTTTGTCCCTTCCTCTAATATTTTGCTATAGGCTACAAGAAGCCAGGCCTCATTTTCCACATTTAGTTTGGAAATCTCCTCAGTTAAATGTCCAAGTTCATCATGTTCAAATTTTGTCTTTCTTCTAACAATAGTAAACAATTTTGCCAAGTTCTCTGTTATTTTTAAACAAAGAATGCCTTTTCTTCAGTTTTCAATATGTTTATCATTTCCTTCTAAGGCCTCATTGAAAGTACCTTTAGCATCTGTATTCCTACCAAGTCTCTTCAACACAATCTAGGCCTTTTCTATACTTTACCCATTTATAAAACTCTTCCAACATTTTTGGTATTCACATAGCAGCACTCCACTCTCTCAGTACCAATTTCTGTTTTAGTTTGCTAAAGGCTGCCAATGCAAAAATACTAGAAATGGATTGGATTTTATAATGGGAATTTATTATGGTGAAATCTTACAGTTCTGAGGCTGTGAAAATGCCCAAATGAAGGCATTATCAAAGATGCTCTGTCTCACCAAAGGTTAGCTGCTCTGCTGATCCTGGACTCCTGCCATTTAGCAAAGCAGAACGGCAGTTGGTCTGTGCCTTTTCCTCCAGGTTCACTTTCTCCCCGAGCTCAGCTGTGGGAAGTCAGGCATACGGTTCATCTCTCCCCAGGCCTCATCTCTTCAGCTTCAGGCTACTCAGCTGATTCCAGCCTCCAGCCTCTCTCTCAACTTCTTGGGGTTTCTCTGTCTTTCTACAGCTATAGGTGATCCTAAGGTCCTTGCTTACATGGCAGGGTAAAATGGCAACTTTCTTTCTCTGTGTTCCATTTATATAAGACTCCAGTAAAAGGATTAGGACCCACCCTGGGTCCCACAATCTAATCAAGAACCTTAACTGGAGCAATCTAATCAAAAGGTCTCTTGACTGAATCTAACCAAAAGGTCCCACATACAATGGGTTCACATGCACAGGAATGGATTAGCTTAAGAACGTAGAGATATGTCTCAAAGAGATACTTGTACACCAATGTGTACAGAAGCATTATTCACAATAGCCAAAAGGTGGAAACAACCCAAGTGTTCATAAACAGATGAATGTATAAACAAAATGTGGTTACAGACACACAATGGAATATTATTTGGCCATAAGAAAGAATGAGTTATAAGACATCATACAACATGGAAGAAACTTGAAAACATTCACTCAGTGAAAGAAGCAAGGAGGCACGTAAGGAAAAATACTGTATGATATCACTTAAAAGAGATGACTAGATATAGCTAATTTGCAGAGATAGAAAATAGATATATTAAAAATATTTGGAATTTGGATAGAGAGAAAAAAGGGAGGAAGGAAGGAAGGGGGGAAGAAGATTAATAGGTCATAAATATATGTGAAGATATTTAATGCAGAGAAACCTCAATTATTCCTGAAGTCATTACTCCAGTTCATCAAGGCATAATAATTGATGTCTTCATTTAGCAAATAGGTACTGGGCATACACCAAGAAACACAACAATTTTCTGCCCTGGAGTTTGTATTCTACCATAGAGAAATGTAAAGTAATAGAATAAACATATAATATATCAGAAAGTGATAAGTACAGATATTTTCAAGAGACTTCAATAAAAGACTATATTTTGCTCTGGTTTCAAGAAATATTTTTTAAAAAGACAAAAGTGTTAGATTGATAGTAGGTCAAAATATCACCTTTATTTCTATTGATTTAACCTAACAAAGACGAAGTTTGAGGGTAGTATAACAAGTTAAGTGAGTCAGTAATACTAAACCCCAAAATTGGACAGATTTGCCTACCCAATTATCAGCATGCTTGGAAAAGGTAGGTGGTCTCCATGTGAGGAACTGGCCAGGTGTGCTGTGAGCAAAGGTTTGGAGAGATACCATTGGAATTACACTAATTAAGCTCCCTCGACATGGAGACATTAGCATTTCTATCCCTTCCTCAACATACTCCAGCAGCTCTTTGGTCTTTTAATCCATTGGGCTTAACCATTAACTCAATGGTCAACAATGGGTGCTACTAGCCCTCTTAGAATACAGACTAGCAGTTTATTAGGACAGTCCTGCTAATGTCTTCATGAGGCAACTCCATCACTGCTTCTTGGGGAGTGTTCTTGGGATTATGAATGGTTGGGTTTATATTTGTGCCCAGAAAACCCTAAAATGGATTGAAATAGTATAATAATTAAATCAGCTCAAGGTGAATCTGTGCCAAGTTTGGAAATTCCCTCCCTATTATATTTCTCATGCCTAATTATAAAAAGCCACATTGTTCAAGACAGCATATCAGACGTTCTTTAGTAAAAATAAACAATTTAAGACACTTATAATAACATGCTGCCATAGAGATGTCCCACATTTGGATATAAACTCCTTCTGTTAAGTAATTTTGGAGAAAAAGTGCAATATAATACTCAAAAGCATCAAAATTCAAAGGCATCAAATACTCATGCCCATGTTACATTAAAGGTCAACAAAGCTCAAATCCAAAACTCTTCCTCCAAAGTTTCTTATTTTGCTCTAAAGGGATTCTTAAAGACTGGGTGAAGTTGGGGGTCTTTTAATCAGTTGCAGTGCGTACTTGCTGCCTCTTACAGGAAGAGTGTGGTTGCCTCAGGGCTGCAGAAGTACAATGCCAAGTCTTTGATGTACCTCATGCATTATAGAGTCCAAAAAGTTAATTGGATGCATAAGTATGTCACAAACCAGCCAGTCCCCATTAAATTAGAAAATAAACAAATCTCTACCCCCAGAACTGTTATCTTAGGAGAAATTGCTTCTAAAACCAAACATTTAGTGTTGCAGAGACTCAATGTTATCTTTTCTTTTTTAAAGATTTATTTATCTATTTCTCCCCCACCCTGCACCCCTGTTGTTTTTGTGCTCGCTATCTGCTGTGTGTTCTTCTGTATCTGCTTGTCTTCTCTTTAGTGTGTGGGAGAGGGGAATCCACCTGTGCATCCTGCCTCTTCTCTCAGTCAGTGACATTAGACATCTGCTGTCTTCTTCCCATGATGAAATTTTGCATTGGTTAAGGCCCCAGTTGCCAGTTCCTGCACTCAGAGCCTTACTTTTCCTTTTTCCTATCTTAATTTCCATTTCCTTTTTGAGTCCCTCTTTATGGCACCCAATTAGAAAAGCAAATGTGGGCTCTCTCTAGGGTCATCATGTTCACACTCTCTTGTGATCAGATTATTTTTGGTTCTAGGCTACAGTGGCTCTTTCCTGTACTTCTGGTCAAGAAATTACTCAAACTTAAAAAAAAATAAAACTTCCTATAGGATATTTCTTCCTCAAAAAATTAACAAATAAAGAATCAACTTGAGACTACATGGTAAGGGATAACTCTTGAATCTATGGAAAGAACACAAAAATCCAATCCAATCCAATTAGCCTCCCATAGGTCCTTCATTATGAACGGAATGTGGGGCCACAGAGGTAAAGATGCCTGCTGGGACTGGCACTAACAATGAAAACTAGGCCCCCTAGTAGTGTTCTGTAGTATACATGGAACTCAGTTGTCTGGATGTTTAAAAGCAATAAATATGTTACCTTCAACTAATTTTCAAAACGACTATGTATATGAAAAGCCACCTTACCCTATTGTCAGATCGTTGCCTCAACAATACCCCAGGAAAAGCTGAACTTGTGTGGCAAGCTGCAGCAGCCTTCATCTGAGGCCACATAGATTTTCCAAGGTCCTCACATTTGCCAAAACCTGCTTCGTGGGGAGGCTCAGGCATCTGCACCTTTGCTTGCTGACTTTTTCCAGGGCCACCCACACAGCCAGCATTTTCCAAGGCCCGAAAGACCCCTGTGGCCCTTGCTGAGGCTCAAGAAGCCCTATAGAAAGATAGTGGATGTGGAGACATCTGAGAAAGTAGTCATCCACCAAGATCAAAATATTGCATGGGCTAAAGCCTAAAGTCTCTTGCCCAAGCCACAGTGGTTGAAAACTGACCAAATACAATCTTCTAAATAGCTAAGGTTAATGTACCTTACCCACACAATAAAGTCCCAAACCAAAAGCTGCCCACTCTCACCTCGCCAGCATCGTCAGTCATACCCACATTATTTTACTTACCCCAACTTCCAGCCCTTTCTTTTTTTTTTCAATTCATTCAAGTTCAGGATCTCAGGGTCCTTGTAAAAACATCACTTTTCCCCTGACTAAGCCCTGAATAAATGGAAGTATAAGAATGATAAGCATAAAAGGCCAAAATAGTACTTTGTTACTGGTAAAGATGATTCGCTGAAACTCAGATTGAGGCAAAATTATCCACGCTGTCACAAATCGCACTGAAACAGAGCAGGTCTCCTCACGATGGGAAACTTATCTCCAAGAGAAAAAAATAAGGACTGAGCCAGAAATGTCAAATTATTCTTACCAAATTTGCCAATCAGATAAGTCATTCCACTTCCCTGGAGTGAAGAAAGGGCCAAGAGTTTTACCCTAATTGTACTCCTTCCACTTTGAAGGAAACACCCAGACTCATTAAGTGGACACAGTAAGGCAATCGTAAATGGAGCAGAGAAAAATAAAACCATGTAAAGTTGATAGGGAACGAGGGTGAGGTAGCTAGTTTATATTATAGTGATACTTCAAACAGAGATCTGACGATGTAAGGAAGAAAGTCATGTGGGTACCTGGGAGAAGGGGGTTCCAGGCAGAGACAACAAAAGGTACAAAGTCCTCAGGAAGAAGCATGCTTGGTATGTTAGGAAAGTTCTCACCAGGAGCAATTTTCCCCCCTGTAGAACATTTGGCAATGCCTGGAGACCTACTGAGGGATGCCACCAAACAACCTACAATGCACAGGACAACCCTCTTACTGCCCCAATAACAAAGCATATACCAATAGCACCAAGGTTGAGACACCTTGTGTCAGGGGAACACAGAAGAAGCCAGTGACTGAAAGAGAGTATGTCAGTAGAAGAGTGGATGAAGATGAATTTAGAGAGGAAGTAAAGAACTGGATCATGCAGTGACTTGAAGACCATGGGGAGGACTTTGGATTTTACTCTGAATGACTTGTGAAGCCAATGGAGCATTTTGAGCGGAGAGGTGACAGAATCTGACCACAATTTTAAAGGATCCCTATAATCACCATGTAGAAAATGTGAGAGAATAGTGGTAGAAGTGAAGGTGGTAAGTGGTGGGATTCTGAATGTATTTTGAAGATAGATCCGAAAGTATTTACTAATGGGTCACATATATGGGGTGAGAGAAAGAGGGGAATCAAAGATGACTTTAATTTTTTTTTTGACCGAGTCACTGGAAGAATAGAAATACCATTTACTGAAATGAAAATGACTGCAGGAAGAAGAGGTTTTAGCAGCAAAATGAGAAGTTCATTTGAAGATATCAACTTTGAGATGTTCATTATGTACCCAAGTGAAAGAGACAATATACAGTTGGATGTAAGTGAGAGAAGTTCAGAGGGCAATATTTTAGGTATTTAAAGCCGTGAAGCCAGATGAGCTCAACTGAGCATCAGGTGTGGTAAGAATCGAGCCTGGGGGTATCCCAATGTTTAGAAGTTGGGGAAATGAGAAGTAATTCCCAAAGGAGACAGAGATGGTCAGCCACTGAGGAAGGCATAAAGCAAAGAGAGTGGTGTCTTGAAAGCCAAATGATATTTAAAATCCAGACTTTGAGTCACTAATAAAAAGGTAGAATATTATTCAGTATGCTCTTTTTAAGATAAGGTGGTTAAGTAAAATGTATGATATAATTTAAGAAGATATCAATCTATATATAGTTACATTTATTAGTACCTAGCTTTAGTTTATTTAGACTGTAATTTAGATATTTATAGTTAACTAAACTAGAGTTATTTTAACACTTACACCAGTTATTCTGAAAATTCATGTATAGTGAATGCTGCAGTCTTCAAAGAGGCAGATAAATGAAGCATTATTATAAAATTCAGGCACCCAGTTTTTAAAAAACCCTATTTTCATTTGACTTCCAGCTTACATTGCTGATGTTTTAGCATGCTGTATTTCATTGATTTTAATATGCATATCTTTTAACATTTTGACAGGCTCTAAAATCAGAATGTGTCTCACAATTGAGGTGATAAGAAAGTATTGGATCTCATTCTAATTGGCAGTGATGTTTTTCTCTTTTGGTGGGTAAAAAATAATGGCATCTTATATTTGCAGAAATAGAGAGGTAATTTCTTAGAAATATAACTAAGTTTCAGCTCTCCATACACTAAATTGTGGAAAAAAGACAAAGAACCAAGTCAAATTTAGTCTACTCCCTTTTTATTAGACAGTCAACCATCACCCCCTACAGGCTAAGAGGAGTCTTACCACTCAGGCTAAAATTTGCAGGCATGGAGCTGTAAGGGATGTCATTAGCAGCCTCTCACATTCTCTCTTAAGATTCCTTAGGTTGCTTTAGCAGTGCAGTAGTGCCTCATATAGCTCAGAGGTATAAAATAAGGCAGATCAGTAGTTTTCTCATTTAAAAAGAGCATCAGGGAATACCCATCCCACTTCACAAATGCACAGAGTCAGCTTTTTGTATAAAACCAATGAGGCTATCATGTTACTTCAAGTCAGCATCACCTGCTTCTAGCATACCTATCTGTTTTCTCACTGGACATCTACTCCAAGACTTTTACTATTCCTATCTTCACAAGCAATCCATCAGCAAACCCTGTAAATATTTGCCTTGAAAATACCTCTAGAATCCCATAACTTCTTACTTTCAAGTCACCACCCACTTTTGCAATAAACCTCCCACCTGTTTCTCTCCTTCATCTCTTGCTCCCCCACAGCTAATTTTCAACACTGAACCAGAAGGATCCTTTGTAAATGTAAGATTATGTCACTCCTTTGTCTAAACTTTCTAATTGCATCCTCTATCTTCAAATTAAGCTAATGTCCTTCCAACAAACCTCTAGTAGGAGATCAGCAATCTATGATCTGCCTGTTTTTGTAAAAGAAAAGTTTTATTTGGAACACAGCCATGCTAGTTCATTTACATATTGTCTGTGGCTCCTTTGAAGCTACAATAGCCTTGTCATGCACTGATTATTTATTTAATAATAATAGTTACTATTGCTGTGTAATAAGATAAAACATTTAATTCATCAAAATTTCAAGAGTACTACTGCTTTTGAGAAAATAAATATAAGCGGAAGAAGATGTAGGTTTCTCTGGGGCCATGCAGAGTGAGGCTGGGCATACTCCAGGACAGTGGGGGTGGGGGTCAGTGCCTGGGCATGGGAGTGTAAGCATGAGCATGAGTGGGTCATTCCAGGAAAGGGTGAGTTGAGTGAAAGATCAGTAGAGCTGAGAAAGTGAGAGAGGTTTTAAGCAGCTGCAATGAATGCTGTAGAATTTAGAGAAACAGAACAAGGCCAAGGGATGCTTTATAAAATCTCTGGGCCAGCCTTTTTAAGAAGATGACACCAAACCCTACATTATTCATCAAGCCTTCTGGAGTTGGATTTCTAGATCCTTTGATTCAACTCCATGTAAAGACTGGTGCACCAATTCTTATTTATATGTGCCAACATTTTCTGAGTTCTTACTATGTACCAGGAATCGTGCTATGTGCTTTGCATGAATTATTGAATTAAATCCTCCCAAAAAATAAACATGTTGGGGATTATTATTTCCTAATTTTCACAGATGAGGAAATTGGGGCTTGAGGAGGTAAAGTAATGTACTCAAGGTCACAATTGGTAGGTTACGGAGCCAGTATTGGAAATGCCATTATGAGAGTCCGATTCCAAATACCAAAAATATGGACATGAGTAAGACTTATATCCTGAGCAAGGAGCTCACAGGGTAGTGGAGAAGACAAGCATTAGATGATGCAATGGTAAACAGAGGAGAGATTCCCATGTGCCAGGGGATCTCACAAATCTTACCACTAACTTTCACACTTTATACTCGCACAACAGAACGCCTTTCTTAAGGACACTCAGACCATGCCCAGAAGACTCTAACACTTTCATTCTAGTAATATCTTCTTGCTCGTAGAAGGCAAGTACTGTGTTTTTTATTCATTTTTGGATTTCTTTAGCTAAAGCAGTCCTTAGCAAGTAATGAGTTTTTATTAAGTTGCTGTTGAATTAATTCTAAGACCTAAAATGTTTTAATCTATCTGCTTTTCAGTGTCAAGTGTTGGTATTTAGAATAAAACCAGAAAGGGGATTAAAATGCTTATCATGAGTCACTCACTCCTTTGGACTGAAGTACAGAAAACTATTGTGAAATTGCAAAGATTGCCTAGAAGGGATAACAAATTGAACAATAATAAGTCACTGATAATATCACCATTTAGTTTTTCAGTTTTATCATAAAAGTCTAGAAGTGCCTCAGGGAAAGGTGATAGAAAAAATAATTATGATGAAGGTTAAAGACCCTGGGTAATGGGGAAAGGATAGAAGGGGCTTGCCAAAAGAGGAAGGAAGGGGCTTAGTAAAATGACTTGACCAATTCACTATTTTAACCCTTGATTTTATTGTTTCTTTCTCTATATAATTATCATTTTTACTTTAAAAACTCTAGCTTAAGTAAAATTGCAAGCCCTGGATTCCCCTTTCCCATAACGTTTTATCTAAATATATTCAACTTCAGTCTTTGACATAAAATATCTTACCTAACCTTCCTCCAGCCCCCACCAAGATGCAAAAGCAGCTCTCAGAGCTGTGCATTCCCTTTGGCAACTGCCACCTGGTCATCACCAATTTGGAGATGATAGTAACAATCTCCCCCTCACTCCACATTCCTGGAATTATTTTCCTTCTTATTCAAGAAGAGTGCAATGTATCAGCAGGAAGATCAGTTGGACCCCTCCAATCTGTAAGTAAAAGAGCTTTGTAAGTTACATATAACCCAGAACTATTTTGCTGAGAAGTCTGATTTTATTGTCAGGAATTGGCAGCCCATCCCCGATTCATCTGATTCTGTACATCTGATTCTTCCTCAAAAGACCACAGTTCTCATACAGATACTGTTTCATAAGTACATCTAGTGTATTGCTATTGCCTTTTGGTTAATTAAAAGTCATGTTATCCAATTCTGAGACATTCACATAAATAACACTTTATGAGAAAGAAAGTATACAAGAAATAAATTCTGCACTGGGATATTTGGCAAAAGCTTGGACTTGTGGTGAAATTGGGGATGAAATATGAACACTCTTTGGCTTTTGTCTATGTGAAGCAAGGAAACCAATCCCAGAATCTCCAACTATTACAAGCATACCTGAGATGGGTGGAAAAGCCAAGGCATGTACAGACTAGGAAAGCCAGAGCTGGGTTTAGTACCCACAAAAATTCATTTCCCTGATACCATTCTCGGTCTGTTTAACAAGGCATCTACCCAAGTTCTCTCGAAGGCCAAGATAACAGAATTCATCATAAATATACAATATGCACCCTTTTGCAAACTTATTAAATCTATACTTTCTTTCACTCAGATCATTAAAATGTATCTTTTCCTTTCTCTCTAACTCTAATCTATCTTGAGGTTCAGCCCAAGTGAATATTTTCTGAGGTTTCAGAGGAAAAAATTTTTTTGCCCTAAACACAGACTATTTTGCACTCAGGAAAAGAAGTGAAACTGGAAACACTGAGTCTCATCTCTTGCTTTATTTGATTTTGTGACTGCCTAGAGAATAATAAATGCCATATAACATATGTTTATTTCCTGTACTAATAACACACAGAACCACACTACTAGGTGAATGGTGAAAGCCGGTATTAATTAAAGATTAAAAGACAAAGACAAATAAGAAATCCTCAATAATGTTATCATTAATGTAATAATCCAGTTCCATAGAATACATCAAAAATATAAAGTGTGATTTTGAGGAGCAGCCTGTCTTTATTGAAAGATGCAATTATTTGCTTTTTATATATGTAGAATCCATTTCAGCTTGACATTTTTTTCTCTATTTATTTACTAAAGAATGATTTAAGCAGCCTTCTGATGCTTTTAAATCCCCCAGAATGTTCCATTAGCATAAAAATTAGGTAATTCTTGATGGCCTTATACTTTAGACTCAGAACTATTTTTGTTTTTTACCAGATCTCCACACTGAATTCAATTTTTTAAGTGTGTCTTGCCTAAGCCAGTATGTAGCCCTGTTTTCCTGATCTAATACTATTGACATTTGCACAATTACATCAGTTTGGCTAGTTTTTCTCTCTGGGAATCAAATTCTGGCTCTCCAGGCATGTAAACACACAGTAAAAGAAAATGAAGAGGGCCACACAGGGACAACAGCCCAGGATAGACTTCCTGATCCTTAATCTTAGGAAACCAAGTAAAAACACTCTCCAACTATTTCCCAGAATTCTCAATACCACTTCTCCAGAGTTTTGCCTTTTCTAGTAAACTTAAAATGTTTCCTGGCCCACCTGTCTATACCAAAATGGCATAGGCACCAGGAAGGCTTTAGCTTGCACAGATTTCCCCTACAAGATTGGTTCCTCAAGCTGATCTCGCCTATCCTCTAAAATGATTCTCTCAATTACTGGCACCGATTTTTCAAACAGGCAGAACAACCTCTGAACAATCTGACCTATTTGGGTCCTCTTGATAATAACAACAATTATCTGCACACATTCCCCCTTCAGAGTCTGTTTTTACTTTTTCAAGGCAAAGATGGTGTCTCTTCTTTCATTTGGTCCTCAACAACCTCTTAAGATTTCTGAAGCCTGATATAATAGCTCTGATTCTGTGATTAATATGATTACATTATTTTCTGGTCAGATTTCTTGCATTAGGTGGAATGGCTTTAAATATACCTCAAATAATGAGGATGCGAATAACAAGGAATAGCCTGGAAACTATCATTTTGAGAAAGAAAGGAGTTTTAAAGGAGCCACTAAGAGTCAAAGTCAAGAGTTCTCATTCTAAGTTCACATGAAAAACTAATTATTGGTTATTTTATTATTTATTAATGATACCAAAAAACCTTACTGTTCTCACTAAATGTACAAACTCCATTTATTAAGATAAATCTTAACTGCAATCTGAAACATGATGCTGAAATTGAACAAATGAGGGAAGGCACCATGCTCAACTCCTCCAGGCTACAGAACTTCCATTCGTCTCTCAAGATCATCGTTATTCCTACACCCTTATAATGCTTCTATGTGTGAGAAACCCTTTCAAGTACTTTGCAAGTATTGGCTCAATTATCCCCAAAACAATTCTATTAAGTAGTAACTCTTATTTTCATTCCCATTTTACAAGCGAGACAAGACAGGCACAGAGAAGTTAAGTACTACATAAGGTCACTCAATAGTTAATATAAGAGATGGGAATCAAGCTCAGGAAGTATGGTTGCAGACCACAAGGTGCACTGCATTTGGCACCTCTAATCTAACATATAGTGCAAGTTAGGCTGCCAGTGCCACTCTGTATATAAAATATCAGCAAAGCTTAACTTCTTTCTTAAATTTTAGGTAAAGAATAAGTATAATTAGAAATTCTGATAGTTTCTATCTTAGGTTTTATCTTAGGCAGGCTGCATCCTTTTTGGAGATTTCTGGCTAAGGTATCAAGGCTCATATTCATCTCCATAACACTCTCACTGCCTTTCAGAGTCTTTGAATTTGAATTTTTTTATTTTTTGAAACTCTAAAGCCTTTTAATTCTCTACTTACTTTTATCTAACCAATAACCCTACCAGGGTTTATGCAGTTTCTTTAAGATGATCCCAAGCTGGAGGAGTATGGGAGGAAGAGTGGAACTAACCGGTGTTTCCTATTATGCCATGCATTTGACATATTCTAACTTATTAAATGAATAAACATTTGACTATCAAAGTGAGCCTCTATAAATAAAGAAAAATCATCATGTATTTCATCATCTGCTCATGTCTTTAACACATCAATAATTCTCCTGATTCTTAAATGAACTTTGTTACTCTGTTTAAGAGTTTATGTTTTACTCTAGATAAACTCTTGGCGAGCATTGTATGTTACTTTAACCTACCAACTCCTTGGTTTGCTCTTGACACTGCTTCTCAGATCTGGAATGGAGGGGAATTCCTTCAGTCTCTGCTCACTTCACAATTATCCTATTTCTTTAAGAACTGCTTCCTTCACCACAACTTTCCCCACATACACCAAGAGATGGGCAGCCAGAATCCATGTTTGTATTTCAAGATCTTATGCCTTTGGCCACAGTTGCATAAATACAGGGCAAACATCTGACCTTAACTAGGCTAATCAGTTTGTAATTTGTAATCAGGACTCAGAGACAGCTAATCAGCTTCTCCCATATGAACAGAGCTGAGATAATGTCAACTTGGGAACTGAGAGTAGCCATCCTATCTCCATGAGCAAAAGGAAGCAAATAATGCCAATAAACAGAGAAAAATTAAGCAGAAATGGTGAGCAAATTAGAGACCAGAGACTGAGAGAGAAAGAGTATTACCTGGTTTGGAGATATTTCTTCAATTACTGTTCCAGGAGCTCAAAAGGTCCAGGTGCCCTTGGGTTCTATGTGATACTGTAATATCATTTCAACAAATTGTTTTTATTGATGTTGTTGGTTTTTTAAAACTATCTCAAATTGGCTTCATTGTTCATTAAAAATGACTATTATACTGGTTTCCCCATCCAAACAGAGATTATTCATGTCAGTTCAGGACCCAACAAAGTCACTTTTATACCTGCTAAGAAAAATACACTATTTAGTAAATATTCCACTTTATATATGCTATATGCTATAATTATCCTTATCTTCTAGCACAATCACAGTGACTGTCAGGGTATAAGAGATGATAACTCAGTTACCCTCAAAGTTGCCAGGATATGCAACAGCTTGAGGAAGAAACAATATTTAGCAAAGAGAGAAAACCAGTGTGGAAATCAATAATCAAGATGGAGAGTGGTGGGTGTATTTGGGTGTTATTCACTCAAGCCTTTATAAATGATTGGGACGTTATCCTATGATCAATGACAATCCAACATGAGCTGAATTATGTTACAGTAATCCCCAAATTCTAGTGGTTTCAGAAGAGAAAAATTTATTTCTCACTCATGCTATATATTCATTATAGGTCAACAAGGACTCTCTTCCACAGAGTCACTCAGAACCCATTGAAGGAAATTCTGCTGTCTTGTTAGCTTCACCTTCTGGAATGTGTGAACTCCACAGTCCCTGCAGCAGAGGAAAGGCATTTAGTGAACCAGACTCCAGTTTTTCTATGCATCTGCTTGGAACAAATTCAAGTCACTTCTGCCCACAGTCGATTGGCCAGAACTAGTCATGTGGACCCACCTAACTCAAGGAGGTTGGTAAATGTTAGGAAACAGATGGAAGGTTTGATGCACACCTCTGTGTCTCCCACAAGTCAACTCAACAGATTTGAATTTTTTTAAAGATCACCTCATCTGCTAAGTAAAGTATATGAACAGATGTAGGTGTGAGAAAACCAGACAAAAGTATAGGTAAGAAGTGATAGCTGGTTTGTAACTGAGATGAAGAAAAGTACAAAGAGTTGATATATGTTTTGGATGCAGAGTTGACAGAAACTTAGTGTTTTAGTTTGCTAAAGGCTGCCAAGGCAATATACCAGAAATGGGTTGGTTTTTACAATGGGAATTTATTAATTTATAAACTTATGTTTCCATGGCTGTGAAAGTGTCCAAATCAAGGCATCATCAGGAGATGATTTCTCCCAAGCAGCATCTATGGGCAGTCAGGCCCATGGAGGCATCTGCTCATCTCTGCCCTCTCCTTCAGGCCGCACTGCTTTCAGCTTCTGGTGTCAGTGGCTCCTCTCAGCTTCTGTGTTCCATTTATTTCAGCTTCTGGACCCTGGGACTTTCTGTCTCAGCTTCTGGGCATTTCTCTCTGTTTCTGTAGCCTCTTCTCTCCCATTTATAAAAGACTTCAGCAAGAGGACCAACGCCCACCCTGGCTACACCCCACTGAAGGAATCCAATCAAATGGACCCCAACCAAATCAAATCCAATCAAAGGGCCCTACACCCACAGGAATGGGCCAATTTAAGAAAATGATTTTTGGGGGTCTACACAAGATTCAAATTACCACATTCCAACCACTGGACCCCCAAAATACATGTTCTTTCCATATACAAAATACATTCATTCCATCACAATATTTTAAAAACCTTACCATTTCATTATCAGTATTAAGTACAAAATCTCATCAAAATCACTTATAGGTAGGTAGTCTGTCCTGGGGCAAAATTCCCCTCAGGCTGTAGACCTGTGAAATTTAGAAAATAAGTTATTTGCTTCCAATATACAAAGAGGGACAGTCATAGAATAAATATTCCCAGTGCCATAGGGAGAAATTGGAAGGAAAGCAGGGATCATGGACCCCAAACAGTTCCAAAAACCTGCAAGGCATACTCTATTAAATTTCAAGGTCTGAGATTCATCTATAGAATGATGCCTTATCCTTGGGACCTGATGTAGCAACAGTCTCACCCTTCCCAAGGGTTTTCCCAGCAGCCATGTTTTCGGCTCCATCCTCATCAAGTATCAGGGTGGCAGCTGAACTCTAAGCCCCGCCCTCTAAGAACAATGGAGTGATGGTCAGATTCTCCCCAATCTCTGGAGCACAGGCTCAACTCCCTTTGAACAGTGGGGTGGCAGCCAAACTTTAGGCCCCACTCTCTGACAACACTGGGATGATGACCAGACTCTCCCCAGTCTCTAGGGCATAGGCTCAACCCCCTCAGAACAGTGGGGTGGTGGCCAAACTCTCTCCAATCCCCAAGGATTGTGCTCCCCCCTCTCTGAAGCCTGGGGTGGCAACACACTTCCTGAACAATGGGGCAGAAGGCATACCCTCTTCAAGTGCCCCGACATACTCACCTTTTCCACAACATGGGTGGGGTCCCTCTCAGGGCTCAAGAAGAAGTCTTTAGTCCAGTCCAGACCTCAGCTTTCATAGAATTGCCTTTGAAATCATTTTTTTTTCAATCAGTCCCTTTTCTGTCCCTTTAGTCCAGGCTGGCAGTAGTTCTATTCATATGGATCTCACAAAAATCTTGGTTTTGCATGCAGGAAACAGGGGTCCAAGCCATCAGACAGTAAGACTTTCCACAGATCCTTCCTGGATAACTTTATTTTCAATCCTGACTTACACTGAAATGATGGGCTGGTTCCAAGTTCAGTTAAGTCCTCATATAGGGCACTATTCTCTGGGAACTTGCTTTCTGGAAGCTCAGAATTTCCCAAACTAACAATTTCTGGTTTGTTTGTGCCTAGGAGTTTAGTTTTTAGTTTATCCCTTTCCTCTCACATTTTGCTACAAGCTGCAAGGAGAAGCCAGGCCACATTTTCCACATTTAGCTTTAAAATCTCCTCAGCTAAATATCCAAGCGCATCACTTTCAAATTCTGCCTTCCATCTGACACCAGAGTTAATTTTGCCAAGACCTTTACCACTTTAAAGCAAGGATCACTTTCCTTCCAGTTTGCAATGACACATTCACCATTTCTAAGGCCTTATCAGAAGTATCTTCAGTATCCATATTTCTAACAGTCTCTTCAAAGCAATCTAGGCCTTTTCTAGCAAGCATCTCTCAATTCTTCCAGAATCTTCCCCTTACCCATTGTAAAAGCCCTTTTAACATTTTTGGTATTTGTATAGCAGCACACCCACTCTCCTGGTACCAATTTCTGTTTTAGTTTACTAAAAGCTGCCAAGGTAATATATCAGAAATTGGTTGGCTTTTACAATGGGAATTTATTAACTTATAAACTTACAGTTCCATGGCTGTGAAAATGTCCAAGTCAAGGCATCATCAGGAGATGCTTTCTCCCCAAGCTGCACCTATGGGCAGTCAGGCCCATGGAGACATCTGCTCATCTCTGCCCTCTCCTTCAGGCCTCATTGCTTTCAGCTTCTGGTGTCAGTGGCTCCTCTCAGCATCTGTGTTCCATTTATTTCAGTTTCTGGCTCCTGGAACCTTCTCTTTCAGCTTCTGGGCACTTCTCTCTGTTTCTGCAGCCCCTCCCTTTCCTGTTTATAAAAGACTCCAGCAAGAGGACTGAGACCCACCTTGGGCTAGGCCCCACTGAGCAATCCAATCAAATGGTCCTCAACTAAATCCAAGCCAGTCAAAGGGTCCTACATCCACAGGAATGGGCCAGTTTAAGAACATAATTTTCTGAGGTCCACAAAAGATTCAAACTACTACACTTAGAGATTATTGAATATGGGAGTTGAAGATGAGGAAGGCATAAAGTATACTTAACTTCTAAGTTTCTGGAATGAGCAATTGGATGAGAGTAGAAGTTGTAGAAAAGAGGTTTTTTAGGGAGACATAATTAATTTAGTTTCTGATAATATATATCTTAATTGCTTGGAGTCATCCAAGTAAAAATTGTGGGTTCTTTGTAGCATGATGCTATCTGTTTAAGTAACTTCTCATTGATTGAATGAATAGAATATGTATTTGATGAATTATTTTCTTTAAGGTTAATGATATTGAATTTAATATTTTTCAAATGCAATTCAATTCAATGAATATCTGGGTATGTTTAAATATGTTAGGAAATCTTGGAATTCTTAACTATTTTTTATTGAACATACTTCCTAATTTCTAGAAGCTGAAAAATTACATGAACTCAGTTCAATGAATATCTGGATATGTCTAAATATGCTAGGAAATCTTAGAATTCTTATTTTATTTTTTATTGAACATACTTCCTAATTTCTGGAAGCTGAAAAATTACATGAACTCAGTTTTGACAGTTTAAACACCATGCAAATGTTAGATAGCATTTTTATCATAATATAATACTTATCTCAGGTTATAGACTAATGAGAAAGGGTCAAGTTAACTTTGTAAGATACAACATCTTAATCAGAAAGTAATGCCTAGTGTCTATTATTTTAATCTGAATATATTCATACACATAGAAAGCCTCATTGTGACATAGGAAAAATAACACCATAGGAGGAGTCTGGAGACCTGAGTTTTAGCCTTGGCAACATTGCTAAGTATATATCACTTTCTCATTAATTTCTTTGAAACTCAGTTCTTTATCTACAAAATAAGCATGGGAAAAGGACAGAATGTCCTGGATCAATGGCTTCTGGCCATATGCCAACAGATTGGAGCTTGTTCATAAGTAAACTTTCACTCATATATAGCAAAATGAGAGAGAAAAAGTATAATGTGAATTTTTTATGAAACTAAATTTAATCAATGACAAGGATTATCTTATGTTTTTCCTAAATTTTTGTTTTTAAAATATCCTTTCTAAAGTATACATTTTCTTTTTTGTTTTCTTGATCAAATTAAAAGTTTGTAATCCTATTACAGCTCAATATTTTTAAATATTAGTACATGAATGACTGCTTCTGGTCATACAGAAATAACAGTGACTGGATTTACCTTCCCACATTAAACAATGAAAACACCAAACAAAATATATTAACAACTAATTGCTTTCACATATTAGCCAACAGACAGTATAGGCTAGAGATTCCTGATAGAAAAAATGAATGAGGTGAACCTTACAATTGCTCTAGCTTCCTGAATGGAGAAAATGTCCATGACTCAGCACAAGGAAAGGACCCATAAACAGAGCCCTTGCAATCTCACTGAGTTGAGGAAAGAGATATAAGAATTTGGGGAGATAAAAGCATCTAGAATTTATGAGCCAGAACACTCAAGAGGAGGTAGCTATATAGAAAGAGAACTCCAAAGATCAATACTTTGTCTAAGAATTGGTCTGTGCTTGCAAGGGATGACACTTGACAAGGTGGGGGAACAATCACCAAAATAGGTGTGCCAAACAATCAAACAATTCCTAGAGTTCATCCAGCACTGGGAATAGTTTGTGTTTCCACAATCCAGAGTGAAAAGTTCTATCAATATAGGAGGAATTGAGTAGAATCCTCAGAATAGCCCTAGTCTAAAGGCTACTCTGACTTGCCCATGAAAAGCTTACAGGCAAGTCTCAACTGTATCAAACTGATTCTGATTAATTAGTTTTGTAATTGGTATTAAAAATTAATAAATTAGAACTAACATTACACAAAAAGGAAAATACATGACAACTAAGTGGGATTTATCACAGAAATGCAAGGTGGGTTTAACATGTAAACATTAATCAATCTAATTCACCATATTAACAAAATAAAGGAAGAAAATCCATATAGCCACCTCAAAAGATGAAAAAAAAATTTCACAAAATTTAACATCCTTTCATGATATAACATTCTCAGCAAATCTGGATAGAATGGAATTTTTTTAACTTGATAAAGGGCATTGTAAGCATAGAATAGTATCCCCCCCCCAAAAAAAAAAAACAAAAACCTCATGCCTACCTGGAACCTGGAATGTGACCTATTTAGAAATAGGGTCTTTTATGATACAATTAATTAAGGCTCAAGATGAAATCATACTTGTGACAGTTTGAATTTTGTGAATGCCAGAAAAATATTATGTTCTTAAACTAATCCATTCCTCTGGGTGAGAGGCCCTTTGATTGCATTAAATACAGTTGAGGGGACTTTGATTAGATTACTTGATAAGATCACTTTAGGGTTTTTGATTGGACTGTGTCAGTGAGGCATGAGTTAACTTTAGTCTCCACCCTCTTGCTGGGTCTTATATAAAGGGAGACACAGAGAGAGAGATACAGAAAAAGGGACCTCTACCATTTTGATCTGACCATTTATGAGAGAAAGCTTTGCCCACAGCTGGGCTCAAGGAGAGAAGCCCTGAGCAACTTAAGGAACTGAGGCCCAGGAATAGATGACTGATCAGCCACAGCTGAGTTCAAGGAGAAAGGAGAGAAAAACCCACAGACCCACTGTCTTGCCTGATAGCCATGTGGCAGGACCCTAGGATCAATAGTAGCTGACTTTAGTGAGAAAGCATCTCTTATGGTGCCTTGATTTGGACATTTCACAGCTTTGAAACTGTAAATTTTACCACAAATAAATCCCCTTCATAAATGCAAACACATTACTGGTACTTTGCATCTTCTTTATAAGAAGAGGAGAGGACACAGAGAGATTCAAAGAGGAGAAGACAATGTGAAGGTGGAGGCAGAGATTGGAGTGAGAAGTCTGTACAAGCCAATGATGCCAGGAACCACTAGAGGCTGGTAGAAGCAAGTAAGTAATCTCATCTAGAGCCTTTGGAGGAAGCATGTCTCTGTCAGCACCTTGCTTTCAGACTACTAACCTCTGAAAGAGTGAAAGAATAAATTTCTTTTTTTTTTTTTTAAGTTTCCCAGTTTGTGACACTTTGTTACCACAACCCTAGGAAACTAATATGGACATCTAAGAAAAACTTTCAGCTAAGCATTATACTTAGTGAGTATGATGTTTAATTTCATTTGTTAATTTGGCTAGATTATTGTTTTAGTTTCCTTAGTTCAAACTGAAATGGTTCAGCTTAAACAGTGGAAATTTATGCATTCCTGGTTCCAAGGCTGGGAAAATATCCAAATCAAGGCTTCATCAAGGTGATGCTTTCTCTCCAAAGACTGTGATGTTCTGGGGCTGGCTGCCAGTGATCCTTGGTTCCTCTGTCACATGGCAAGGTACATGGCAGTGTCTCCTGTTCTCTTCCTTCTCTTCTGGTTTTCATTGGTTTCAGATTCTTCCTTCCTGTGGCTTTTTTTTTTTCTCTGTCTGAATTTCATTTTATTATAAAGTACTCCAGTAATATGATTAAGACTCATCCTGACTGAGGTGGGATACACCTTAGCTGAAGTAACTTCATCAAAATATCCTACTTAAAATGAGTTCACACTCACAGAAATGGATTAAATTTAAGAACATGTTTTTCTAAGGAACATACAGCTTCAAACCACCAGAGTTATGGCGTCCAATACTTTGGTAAAGCACTGGCTTGCTTGTTAATGTAAGGGTATTTTAAGATGGAATTTACATCTATAATCAGCTGATTGCATCTACAATCTACAAAGGAGATTGCCCTCAACTTTGTGGAGACTCTCCTCATCCAATCAGTTGGAAATCTTAAAAGTCAGAAATGAGGATTTCAGAGGTCAAAAGAGAAATTTGGGCTCAACTTCAGCATTTGTTCTTGCTGGAATTTCCAGCCACCACCTTCCCCCTGGGGAATTGGAACTAAGGACTTTGTCATTACCTTTATTGGAGTTTCCAGCTTGTGACCTGCCCTATTAAGCTTGACTTGCCAGTTCCTGTGGTCAGATGAGCCAATTCCTTATAATAAATATCTCTCATTCTCTCTCTCTCTCTCTACTTCTCTCTCTTTCTCTCCATATGGAGAGCCCAAATACAATGTTGAAAGACTAAATGTTTTCCCCTTAAGATCCAAAATAACCAAGGATGGTGATTTATCATTTCTAGTCTGCATTGTACTAGAGATCCTAGCCAGTGCAATAAATCAAAACAAAATGAACAAAAGAACAAAAAGAATGCAGATTGGAAAGAAGAAGTAAAACTATCTTTATTCTCAGATAGCAAGAATGTATGCACAGACAATCCTAAGAATATACAAAACATCCACTAGAATTAATAAGTGAGTTTAGCATAATCACAGGGTACAAACTTGATATACAAAAATTTGTATTTTTCAATGCTAGCAACAAATAATTTTAAAAATTTGTATTTTCTCTATGCTAGCAACAATTAAAAATGGAATTTTTTAAGTTACTATTTAAAATAGCATAAAAAAAATGGCAGTCTTTGTTTAGCCCTAAGAAAATATGTGCAAGATATGTCCACTGAAAACTACAAAACATTCTGAAGAGAAATTAGAGAACTTAAATATATGTGTGTGTATATGTGTGTTATATAATATTCACAGACTGGAAGATTTAATACTATTAAAATGTCAATTTTCACCAAATTGATCCATAGATTTAACACAATCTTAACCAATATACCAACAGACTTTTTGCAAAAACTTAAATTTATATAGAAATGCAAGGAACCTAGAATTGACAAACCAATTTCGGAAAAGAACAATGTTAGAGGACTTACACTACCTGATTTCAAGAAGTACTGTTAGGCTACATCATCAAGACCATTTTGCTGCTGCAAAGAGATATAGGAATGAATGGAACTGAGAGTCCCAAAATTGATCTACACATGTAAGATCAATTAATTTTCAACAAAGAAGTCATGAAAAAGAATAATCTTCTCACAAAATGGTCCTGGACAACTACTTTCCATATGGGAATAAAAAAACTAATCTGAAATGCAAGATAGGCCTAAACATAAAAGCTAAAAATATTTTAAAAATCTAAGAAAAAAATTTTGTGACCTTTGAGTAGCCAAAGTCTTCTTAGATAGGACACAAAAAAGCAGAAAAAAATAAAAAATGGTAAATTGTACTTTGTCAATATTTAAAACTCCTACAATTTCAAAGACATCCTTAAGAAAATGAAAAGGCAAATCATTGACTGTAAAAATTTTTCCACAATTCATAAATTTGGCCAAAGACTTGTAAACAACTGTTACAAATCAATAATAGGAAGACCAACAATTCAATACTAAATGGGCAAAAGACACGTCACAACAGAATGATGAATCACCAAGCATCATATGCACATGAATAGAGTCTCAACATCATTGATTGACAGGTAAATGCAAATTAAAATAACAATGAGCTACCATTATATACCCACTAAAATTTCTAAAATTTTACAACCTGACAGTTCAAAGTATTGGAGAGGATATGGAGCTACCAGTACTTATATATTTCTAAGGGAAATATGAAGTGGTACTATCATTGTGAAAAAGTTTGCCAGTTTCTTGTTAAATTAAACATATACTTACCATATAGCTTGGCAATTCCATGCCTAAATTATTTATTCAAGAAAAATATTTCTATACAAAGACTTTTACATGAATGCTCCTAACAGTTTTTTTTTCCTAATAGCCCCAAACTGGAAACAACTCAAATGTCCATCAGCAAGTGAGTGAACAGAAAAAAAATTGGCATATCCACACAATAATAAAAAGGAATGATCTACTGATACATGTAACAACATGAATTAATTTAAAAAACAATATATTGAGAGAAAGAAGCCAGAACAAGAGTACAGATGGTATGAATCCATTCACATAAATTTCTAGAAAAGTGAAACCCAATGTACACTACCAGAAAGCAGATTAATGGTTGCCCAGGACCAGGGGCTGGAGGAGAAGGGGCTGTCTGCAAAGGGCACAGGGAACTTTGAGGAGTGAAAGAACTATTCAATAGTTTGTGATCATGGTTGCACACATGTATACATTTGTCAAAATTCATCAACTGTGAACTTAAAAAGCATAAATTTTATTGAATGTAAACTTTACCTCAATAAAGTATTTTTGTAAACAGATATTGGGAACTCAAAGAATTTCTAGGAGAATTGAAGAAACAGTATTTGAGATAACACATCCAAGAACAATGATTGCATTTGAAAAAGTCATTCAAAGGCAGAGTTAAACTTTAAGACTGATATCATTAAAAGAATGATACACAATGAGAGAAAATATTTGAAAACCAAATATCTGATAAGGGTTTGATATCCATGTTACATAAAGAGATCATACAACTCAGCAATAAAAAGACAAGCAACCCAATTGAAAAATGGGCAAAGGACTTGAATAGACATTTTTCCAAAGAGGAAATACAAATGGCCAAAAAGCACATAAAAAAATGTTCAACATCACTAGCTATTAGGGAAATGCAGATCAAAACTACAATGAGATAATATTTCACACCTTATAGGATGGCCATTATTTTTAAAAAGAAGAAAACTATGAGTGCTGGAGGGGATATAGAGAAATAGGAAGATTCCTTCATTGTAGGTGGGAATGTAGAATGGTGCAACCTTTGTGGAAGACAGTTTGGTGGTACCTCGAGAAGCTGAATGTAGAACTGCCATATGATCCAGCAATTCTGTTACTAGAAGAACTTAAAGCAAAGACATGAACTGACATTTACGTACTGATGTTCCCTGCAGCATTATTCACAATTGCTAAACATGGAACTAGCCAAAGTGCTCATCACCTGAAGAATGGATAAACAAAATGTGGTATACACATACAATGGAATACTATTCAGCTATAAGAAGCAATGAAGCCGGGATACATATGACAACATGGATGAACATTTGAGGATATTATTTGAGTGAAATAAGCCAGAAACAAAAGGACAAATATTGTGTGGTCTCACTAATATGAACTGAATACAATAAGGAAACTAACAGAGGTAAACTCTAGAATATAAGTTACTAGGAAGTAGAATGCGGGTTGAGAATGAGAGCTGATGCTCAATGGATGTAGAATTTTTAATAAGATTTATTTGTAAAAGTGTGGAAATGAATAGAGTTGAAGGTAGCACATTATAGTGAGTATAACTAACACTGCTGATTTATAAATGAGATTGTGGCTGAAAGGTGTAGTTTCTGGACATAAATGCCAATTGAAAGGAAACTGGAAAATAATCTAGGGTATGCTTAACATAGAGATTTTAGGGGTGGATGAAGATTGTGGTTAATAGTGTAAATACAAGAATGCACTTCTTTTACCAAGTATTAAGAATATGGTGATACATGGGAAAACTACAACTAATGTAAATTATGGATGATAGTTAACTGTAATATTGTAATATTTTTGCAACAATGGCAAAGAAGATGTATGAATTCTAAGAGACAACAATAGGGGGTCCAAGGGGGTATGGGATTCTCTCTTTTGGAGTAATGAAAATATTCTAAAATTGAAGTGATGACAGCACAACTCTGTGATGAAAGCAAGAGCCACTGAGTGTACATTTTGGATGGATTGTACAAAACATGAATGGATTGTACAAAACTTGGGGCTGCATAACACAGGGAATTCAGTGGTGGAAGATGGATTATGGTTAACAGAACAAATATGAGAATGTTCTCTCATTAACTATAACAAATATATAATACTAATACAGGGTGTTAATAATCAGCTGAGTTGGGGAGGAAATACACCAAATGTAAGGTATGGGCTATAGTTAGTAGTAATATTTTGACAAAGCTTTTTCATAGTTTGTAAAAAATGTTTCAAAACAATGCAATGTGTTGGTGGTGTGGTAATGTATGGAAGCCCTGTATGACGATATGCATGTTTGTTTTGTAAGTTCACAACTTTTATTATACACTTATTGTGTATGTATGTCCATGTATGAATGATATACTTTAATAAAATTTAATTTAAAAAAGAAAACAAGTTGTCCTTTCCCCCCTTCACCCCTCAACACACACCTGCCACTCCTAGTATTTGAAGCTATGAAGATCTTGCTTGAGAAAGCAAGATGGGTGGGAAGATGGTGGAGTGGGAAACTCTCTCTCTCCACCAAAACAACTATTGAACTGGCAGAAATGGTCTGAATCAACACCTTTGGAACCCCAGAGTCTAGTGGAACACTATGCAGCATCAAGGGAGAAGCAGGAGGAAGAGGTTGGTGAAATGGAAGGATTTTCCATGTTCATGGATTGGGAGACTAAATATCATGAAGATGTCAATTCTACCCAAGAGACTTACAGATTCAATGCAATCCCAATCAAAATTCCAACAGCCTTCTTTGCAGAAATGGAAGAGCCAATCATAAAATTTATATTGAAGGGTAACGAGCCCCAAATAGCCAAAACCATCTTATAAAAGAACAAAGTTGGAGGACTCACGCTTCCCAATCTTACATTTTATTACAAAGCCACAGTAATCAAAATAGCATGGTACTGGCACTGGGACAGACATACAGACAAATGGAATCAATTGAGAGTGTTCAGAAATCAACCCTCATGTTTATGACCAACTGATTTTTGACAAGGCTGCCAAGCCCACTCAATGGTGAAAGAATAGACTCTTAAACAAGTGTTAATGGGAAAACTGGATCTCCATATGCAAAAAAATGAAGATGGGCCCTTTTATTAGTCAAGGTTCTCTAGGGAAATAGAACTGACAGAATATATCTGTAAATACTGTGAGATTTTTTAAAGAATTGTCTCACAAGACCATGGGGATTCATGAGTGCAAATTTTGTAGGGCAGGCTGCAAACCAGGAACTCCAATGAAGGTCCTCCATGAGTTCCCCAGGAGAAGCTGTCTGTCTGAAATAGAGATGGGAATTCTCTCTCTGACTGCTGAAATCACTTCTCCTTTTAAGACTTCCAACTGATTAGATGAGTCATCTCTCATTGCTGAAGGCAATCTCCTCAGTTGATTGTAGATGTAATCAGCTATAGGTGCAATCAACTCACTGATTACTTAAGTCCACAAAATGTCTTCACAGTACAATTTGGCCAGTGCTTACTTAACCAAACAACTGGGCACCATTACCTGGCCAAGATGACACATGAGCCTAACCATCACAACCTCTACCTCACACCATTTACAAAAATCAACTCAATATGGATCAAGACCTACAAAACTAGAAGAAAACTTAGGGAACCAGAACTATAAAACTAGAAGAAGACTTAGGGAAACATCTTCAGGAACTTGTAGTAGACTTTACTTTTCTTAGACTTTACTCCCAAAGCACAAGCAACAAAAGAAAAAATAGATAATTGGAACCTCATCAAAATTAAAAACTTTTGTGCATCAAAGGATTTTATCATGAAAGTAAAAAGAGAACCTACTCAGTAGGAGAAAATATTTGGAAACTACATATCTGATAAGGTTTTTGTTTTTGTTTTTGTTTTTGCTTTTTTCTTTTTCTGATAAGGTTTTCTATTTTTATTTATTTATTTATTTTTATTTTACCGGGAGGTCCTGGGGATCAAACCCAGGTCCCTCCATATGGGAGACGGACACCCAACCATTTGAGCCACATCCACGCCTCTGATAAGGTTTTAATATCCAGAATATATAAAGAAATCCTACAACTTAGCAATGAAAAGACAACCTATTTATAAAATGGGCCAAAGATTTGAATCGACATTTTTCCAAAGAAGATATAGAAATGGCCAGAAATCACATGAAAAGATGCTCCACATCATTAGCCATTAGGGAAATGCAAATCAAAACCACAAAGAGAAACCATTTCACAGCCCCCTAGAATGGCTACTAATGAAAAACAGAAAATTACAAGTACTGGAGTGGGTGTGGAGATATAAGAACACTCTTTCATTGTGGGTGTTAAACAGTACAATCACTGAGGAAGACACTTTGGCAGTTCCTCAAAAAGTTAAGTATATTGACCTGGCAATCCAACTTTTAGGAATATACCCAAAAGAACTGAAAGCAGGGACTTTAACAGGTATTTGCACACCGAGAGTCATAGCTGTATTAGTCACAATTGTCAAAAGATAGAAGCAACCCACATATCCATCAACCAGTGAATGAATAAATAAAATATGGTATATTTATACAAAGGAATATTATTCAGCCATAAAAAAGAATGAGGTCCTGATACATGTGACAACATGGATGAGCCTTGAAGACATCACATTGAATGAAATAAGCCATCCATGAAAGGACAAATATTGTGCAATATCATTGATATTAAATAATTAGAATAAGCAAATTCATAAGAGTCAGAAACTAGAATAAAGGTTACCAGTGGCTGGGATAGTGGTAGGGAATGGAGAGTTGATGCTTAAATTGTGCAGAGTTTCTATTTGTGTTGATTGTAAAGTTTTGGTAGTGGATGGTTGTAATGGTAGTACAACATTGTGAACATAATTAACAACACTGAATAATATATTTGAATGTGCCTAAAGAGAACTTTTAGGTTGTATGTATGTTACAAGAATAAAATTTTTTAAAAAAAGATTATGATTCCATTTATATAAAGTTCAAAGCAGTCAAAGTCAATCTATGCTGTTAGAAATCCTAATAGCAGCTACTTTCTTCTTTTTTTTAAAAGAAATCAATTTTATTGATACATATTCATAAACATACAACTCATCCAAAGTGTACAATCAGTGGTATTTGCTATAATCATGTAGTTGTGTATTCATCATTTCAATTGTTATTAGAGCATTTTCATTATTTCAATAATACTAATAATAAACAAATAACAAACTAACAAACAAGAAAATTCCTCACTTCTCAATCTCTGTATGCTTCTCCCACTGTACATAGCTGGTGTTTCTGGCTATTCTATCCAAAGTATATAATCAATGGCTTTTAGTATAATCACAATGTTGTACATTCATCATCTCAAAAATTTTAGAACAATTTCATTACTCCGGAAAGAAAGACTCCACACCCCTTAGCACTCCTTCCTCAGACCTACATAACCACTAATCTCATTTCATATTTATAAATTGATTTATATTTATATTTTATATAAATGGAATCATATAATATGTAGCACTCTGTGTCTGGTCTCCTTCACTTAGTATAATGGGGTTTTTTGGTCTAATATTAACAATTTGTACTATTAACTTACATTTGTTCAGCTTCAAAGAAAAATGGTCTTATATATGCAATTCTACCCATATTCATATTTCACATAATATATTTATATTTCACATAATATATTTAGTTCATAAGAGGGCAATCATACAGTATTTGTCCTTTTGTGTCTGGCTTGCTTCACTCAACATATTATCCTCCAGGTTCATCATGGTGTCATACGTTTCACGACTTCATTTCTTCTTAATAAGCAGTGAGTTTTGAAAAGGAGGGAATAATGATTGGGAGGGG
>JAQZBX010026205.1:0-29093 GCA_029593785.1 Cabassous unicinctus
TTTTTGTCTTATTACATTTATTATTTATTGTCTGTCTCTTCCTAAACCAGAATCCAAGCTCTGCAAATGGAACATATTTGTCTGTTGTATCCCAAACATCAAGTAAAGTGACTGACACAAACTAGGTGATCAATAGATATTAAGTGAATGGAAAGATAAAAATACTGAATTTTCATGAGTTTTCCTTGAGTTTTCTCTTTTGGAGGGACATTGCAGTGATATGAGTAGCTCATAATATTTATGAAGTCCAAAACTGAATGTGAACCGTCGCTGTGGTAATGGGTTCTGTGTTCCATCGCTTGAGGAAACTCAAGGAACGAAATTCCTTGTCTAAGTTTTGAGGAATCTTATAGGTAAAAGAGGGTGTCCTGGGAAAGACAGGGCTTTGAAATGTGACAAAGCAGCTCCAATGATGACTTTATAGTGTGAAATTTTGCAAGTTTCTTAGCGTCTCTTATCCACAGTTTTCTTGTATGTCTAAAGGTGATAAAAAATGTCATACCAGCTTTACAGGTATTATATGAAAATTAAATGAGATTATATATGAAAAATTTTAGTAGAATTCTAGGCATTCAGTTCATATTTCAAAATGTATTGTCCCTTCCACTTGTCCACAAGAAATAAGTCCCTGTCCTTTTTTTCCTATGAAAATGTCCTTGCTTTGTATCCCAATGTCCAAGCCTAAAGCCCTAGCTTTATGACTGGATATCAGGTATGCATTTCCCTGCCCTCATAATAGATATCAATCAGTCCCCTGGGCCTCTTCCACTCACCTGCTGCAGGGATTCTCATTTATACCTAGCTGGCCCCTTTCTCAGATAGACTCATATCCATTTCATTTATTTATTGCAGAATTTTAATCCCTGCTTGTTGTGCCATCTGTTATTTCCCTAATTTTCATCCAATTTACCCTAAATTTTTGTCCTTCAGATAACTACCTTGTGTCATGGTATTATATTTCAATACAAAATATTCACTTTGCCAAGGGATTAATGCTTCATCTTCTTCCATTTCTCCCAGCCATCCTGACTTTCTTAAATTCAGTCTTTCCATCATCTAAACACAGCATTTGAAAAGAAGTCATTTGAGCAAAATGACCCATGGATTTTAAAAGGGTGGAAAACCCACACTTTTGGCTTTGTTTGAGTACTAGAAAGATTTCTAGCATCTAATATTGGAAATAAAATTAAAAAAAAAAAAAAAAAACTCTAAATTTAGAAAGACAACCCAGCAAACAATCTTCATGAGCTGTTTTTGTATAGGGGTTCAGACCACTTTTGTTTTCTAAGGTTTTTGTTTTTGTTTTTGTTTTTGTTTTTTAGTTTTCTAAACATTCCTCAAATCTGCCCTTCTGCCTCATCACTACAACTGCTAATACAGTTTAGGTGCCAGTCATTTCTTTCAGTTTAGTAATTGATTTGTAGTAGTCTCACAGCATCCAGTATTACCTTCCTCCTCTCCAGTCTCTATAGAGGCACCAATACCTAAATCCAAACATGACTCTTTGTTTTAAAATACCTAATACTACCACAAAATAATAAAGTCTAAACAATTCTACTCAAAGTGAGGACCAGGGTAATCCATGATATATTTGTTTTGATGAACAGGTAAGTACCAGAAATATGAGTATGGGTTTAGAACCTTTTATAATAATTTGATATTTCCTTGACATCCAAGTTTGTGATTTTGCATTTTATGAACATACGAATCCACAAGAGATTGAAAATTAAAACAAACACAACAACAAAAATAATAACAAAAATTCCTGGTTCTTCATCATATATAGTTTAGAACACTTCTGAAAACCTGAAGAGATGACTCTAATATTGCATTTACTACAAGGTATAATTACTGTATGGCATATTATTTCCCCAATATTAGAAGCATATGGGCCCAAAATTCAGTAGGAACATGGATAGATTATTTATAGTATGAGAAGGATTGGCTATGAAATAGGTTGAGATGGAAGTGGAAGTGTTTTAATTGCTTCATTTTTCTAGGTAAATTATGAAATAATGTTATCAACTGATATTAAAGATGGGAAAGGAATTGATGGAGTTTTGATCTGAGTAGAAAAGGTATGAAATAATTATTTAGGAGAGTGGTAGGAAATATATATGAAAATATATTAAGGGTGCCCCTAGAGTTCAGGGCCCTCTTGAGGTTTATGTTCATGATTTTAAAGGTATATCATTTGGTATTGTTGTGCTTTTGTTCTCCAACTACTTTTAGCTTTAAAGTTTAGGCACAGAGTACAGGAAGGAAATGGATTTTAAAAGAGTTATGAATTTTGTCAAAAGAGTAGGTAAATTGACATGATAGCTAAATAATTAAGGATGTATAAAAAGAAGTGATTATAAGGATTATCCATTGGATTTAAGTTGGGTAACGGCAGAAGTGAGGATTCCAAAGAAATAGATGGAGACAACGAAATGGTGGTAGGGTCAATGGATTTTAGTGCATTAGGTGGACAAAGGATTTTTGGTATAAATTTCTAAAGGGAGTGAAACCTGGAAGTCAAGGAGTTAGACTGGGCAAACTGAGATTACAGAGAATTTTTAGCTACTTATAATTCCGAGATCTAAGGTTTGACCATGGTATTACTTGTCTGAAATACTGTGTAGGACACAGTAGTTGGTGAGGAGTTCAATGAACTGAGATACCAGGATGTCAGAAAGATCATCTTCAAACATATTTAAATTGTCAGTAATGAAAACAGGAAAATGTGGAAGAGAATGACCACAAACCAGGGGCTAATATAATGGAAATGAAGGGCAGTAACCATGGGAAGTCACAGTGAAAATGATGGGCAGAAGGTCAAAAAGACTGTTTTAAAAATTTGGGGGTTTAGGGAGGAGAAAGACAGAATAGTCTGGAAGCTTCAGTGAGAAGCAAAGGAGGAAATCTGTCTTCAGTCCCAGAGATAAAATAGCTCTGGAAGAAAATGAAGAGTTGGCACTTGAATCCTCATTTTCAACAAAGGAGAGTCAAAAAAAGATGAAGGGAATTCTCAGAGAAGAGATTGAAAATGCAGGTGATTTTTCTCACAAAATCTAGATGGTACAAGGGAAGATCTCTGGGAGGTAAGGATCTCTGAATAATGGGAGTACATGCTACCTGGGAAACAGAGTGAGCATATTAGGATAAATTATGACGCTGGGACTTGTTGTAATAACTGATATGAGCAAGGTAAAGCGCACTTTGGTGGACTTAGAGTGGAAGCAAGTCAGAGGGTTGGGGTATATAGGAGGACAAATAGTTGGATCTCCTTCTTGACAGCTTCTAAGGAAGAAATCACACAGGTAAGCATTCCTAAAACACCAAGGTTAATGGGCAGAGTTGTTAAACTGTCTATTAATTGCTTTTGGTCTCTGCTTCTTTTTCTCAAAGAAAAAAAAAATTACATAATTCTTTACATTTTTTATTGTAAGAGAAGCCTAACACATTTTGTAAGCTTTTTATTTATATTAATTCATTGCACCTTCATAGTAACAATGAAACATAAATTCCATCATTATCCCTATAAAGAAGTAAACTGAAAGATTAAAAACATTAATCAAATTGCCCAAGGTCACAGGGGTGGTGAATACAGGGCCAGTGTGTGACCTGTATAGTCTGCTCCAGAGGGTATGAACTAATCACTGTAGTGCTCTTTGTGATTCACAAACTCTGTTCATTTTTCATAGGGGATATTGAAAAATTATTGAAATGTTCATTCTTACCTAAATTGCATCCAATTGACACTTTTATTAAATCCCTAGTAATGTTTTGGTTTCTTGATCTAAGTTCAGCTCCTTCCTGTTGCAGAAGATAAGAAACCTAGGCATGGATCATCCCTATTATCACATATTCTATCTGCCTGTCAAAGAAAACTGCTTTCAAATCGTCCAAGTGTTTGTGTGTTTGTTGATTGATTGCTTGTTTCAGTTTATGCTTGCTGGAGCCCAGTTTAACATCAGGAATACTTTTTGACAACACTAGTTGTTTTATTTTTCTAAAAGCTACTGGGAAAAATATACCAAATGGATTGGCTTGTAAAATGGGGATTTATTATATTGAAAGCTTACAATTTTGAGGTCCTAAAAGTGTCCAAATCAAGGCATCATCAGGAGACCCTTTCTCCCCAAGCTGCAGATGTGAGCAATTGGAATAGTCTCTCCCCTCTCCTCCAGTCCTCATTGCTTTCAGCATCTGGTTGCTCCATCTATGGCTTTTCAGTCTCCTGGTATGATGGTTCCTTTCAGGTGTCAACTTGGCCAGGTAATGGTGCCCTGTTGTTCTGTCAAGCAAGCACTGGCCTAATTGTTCCTGTGAGGACATTCTGAAGATTTAAAAAATTAGTGAGTTGATTGCATCTATGGCTGATTACATCTACATTCAACTGAGGTGATGGCCTTCAGCCAGAAGAGATGTTTCGTCCAATCAGTTGAAGGTCTTAAAGGGAGAATTGATGATTTCAACAGTCAGAAGGGAGAATTTCCACCTCTACTTTAGCCAGCCAGCTTCTCCTGGAGAATTCAACAAAAACCTTCATTGGATTTACCAGCTTGCAGCCTGCCATATCAAATTTGAACTTGTGTTTCCCCAGACTTGTATTAGACAATTTTATAAAATCTCCTAGTGTTTACAGATATCTCTATCAGTTCTGTTTCCCTAGAGAACCCTGACTAACACAGCTTGGTACTGGGGTATTCTTGAGAAACAGAATCTTAAAAATAGGATTTCTGAATTGGTTCTGGGGATTTTGTGATTGGCTCTCTACTCTGTTTAGATTCAAAGGCACTATTTACAAAAATCAAGTTGCCACTGGTGGTCCATGGTGTTAATGTTGGCAATAGAGATATGCAAAAAAACACCACTGAATGTGGCTACTCACCTGCTTATAAGAGGCAAGGCTCTGGGTGACCATGTTTTTGACACCTTAACAGTTTTGTGGAGGTAAAAGCTATAATGAAATTGTTTGAGTGTTCCTAAATACACTGGATACAGTTATAAAAGAAAGGGATTAGCTGAAGGCTTCAAATTTGCAATTTAAGTGCAACATGAAAGTTGTGAACATTTCTATGTGTGCTCTGAAATAAAATCCTCTTTTGTGTAGCTGCAAACTTTAGATCTCTGAAAACCAGACCCAGAGTTTCATTGTGGGAGTAGCAGAGTTACAAAGGAAGGTAAAATCTCAACCTTGAAGAGTGTCTGCTGTTATATGAGGGCATTGATTGGAATGGAATGGGATCCTGAAATTTGGGATGGGGACATACGGTTGGATGATGATGGCAGTAGGAACATTGAAACCCTAAATTCTGAAAAGTCTTTGCCAGATAAACCTGTCATGGTCTGCCCTGAGGAAACAGCCACCTGATCTCCAGTATGCCTAAAATAGTCTGACATCCAGCTCCCACTTGACCAGATTAATCTTGTTTCACAAGATGAAACTGCAATGGAATGCCATGAGGTCATTGGTTTGTAAGAAACTTCTAATTCTTCTCATTACCACCCCACCCCTCTCTTCTTCCAGACCTATAACTAAATAAGGATGCTTTTCTGATCATCTGGGTTTATGATAAGTGGGCAATAGATTTTGACATGTGATGGTTTAGTTCATCTGTTAACTCGAGGTCCCCTTGGGGAATGACTCTGTTACATTGCCAAAAATGTATACTGTTAAAATTCCTCCTAGCCTTCCCCAAAGAGACCTACAGTCTTTTACCAGGATAATTGTGCCCTGGGGAAAAGGAAATGATCAGACATTCTGGAGGTTATTAGACACTGGCTTAGAAATGACATTAGTTCCAGGAGACCCAAAACATCACTATAGTCTACCAGTCAGAGTAGGGGCCGATGGAGGTCAGATGATTAATCGAGTTGTAGCTCAGGTCCATCTCAAAGTGGTCCAGTGGGTTATTTCTCCAATTCTGAAATGCATAATTGCAATAGACATACTCAGCAACTGGCAGAATCCCCACATCAGTTCTCTGACTTGTGGAGTGAGGCATATTATGGTAGGAAATGCCAAGTGGAAGCCACTAGAACTGCCAAACTCTGAAAAGAGCAGATACTACCATTGTGCCCTGCCATGTGTCCGATGTCCCACAGCTGAAGCTTGATGAGACAGAATCTCTGATGAGGCCTTGATTTGGACACTCTCTTGGCCTCAGAATGGGAAGCTTTTAGCAAATTAAAACAGAAATTGCTACCACGAGAACAGGATGCAGTGGCTATGCAAATACCAAAAATCTTGGGAAAGTTTTATAAATGGGTAAGGAGTAGATTCTGGAAGAATTGTGAGATGCTTGGTAGAAAACGCCTAGATTGCTTTGAAGAGACAGTTGTTAGAAATATGGATGCTAAAGATACTTCCGCTGAAGCCTGAGATAGAAATGATAAATGTGTTATTGCAAACTGGAAGAAAGGTGAAAACTTGGCAAAATTGATGCCTGATGTTAAATGGAAGGCAGAATTTAAAAGTGACAAGCTTCAATATAAAGTTGAGTAAATTTCCAAAGTAAATGTGGAAAGTGCAGCCTGGCTTTTCTTTGCAATTTGTAGTAAAATGTGAGAGGAAGGAGCAGGACGTTTTGTGAAGATGGTGCACAATGGGATCTAGTACAGTGACATGCAGCTGGTCTGTGAGCTTACCACCTGATGAAGGATGTCCTGAACATGGAGCATAATGAAATGGCAAAGGTATTTGAGATATTGAATCATTCCTGATTGAAATCAAAGCCAATATACTGAAGTTCCAAGATACTGATGGCAAACACCTGCTGCCAAAGATTAAGGACAGTGTGGGGCAGAAGGGCACTGGGAAGTGGCTGCTATTTCAGCCCTGGAGTATGGGGTCCCTGTCACCCTGATCAGAGAAGCTGCCTTTGTACACTGCTTATCATCCCTGAAGGATGAGAGGATAAAAGCTAGCAAAAAGCTGAAGGGTCCCCAAAAGTTCCAGTTTCAAGGTGATAAGAAATCATTCCTGGAGGACATTCAGAAGGCCCTCTCTGCTTCCAATGTCATCTCTTAAGCTCAAGGCTTCATGCTGCTATGACAGGCAGCCACTGAATTTGGCTGGACCCTCAACTATGGTGGCATTGCCCTGTAGTGGAGAGGAGGCTACATCATTCGAAGTATATTCCTAGGGAACATAAAAGATGCATTTGATCAAAACCCAGAACTTCAGAACCTACTGCTAGATGGCTTCAAGTCCGCTGTTGAAAACTGCCAGGACTCCTGGCTGTGGGGCTTTAGCACTGGTGTCCAGACAGGCATTCCCATGCCCTGCTTCACCACTGCATTTTCCTTCTATGGCAGATACAGACATGAGATGCTGCCAGCCAACCTGATCCAGGCCCAGTGGGATTATTTTGGTGCTCACACCTATGAACTTTTAGCCAGCCTGGGGTGTTTTATCCACAGTAACTGGACAGGCCATGGTGTCAGTGTGTCGTCGTCTTCCTATAATGCCTAATCCCAGGCATTCTGTTACCCAACACTCCATAAACCAGAACATTCCAATCACAACACTGATTACATGGCCAGCTGCTCTACTTTCTGCTCTATCTTTTCAAATAAAGCTTTGTAAGAGAAAAAAAAAATGTGAGAGGAAAGGGATAAGCTGAGATCTGAATTCCTGGCCACAAAGAAACCAGAAATTGATAGTTTGGAAATTCCAAGCTTCCAGAAAGTGAGTTCCCAGAGAATAGTGCCCCATGTGAAGATTTAATTGAACATGGAACCAGTGTAAATCAGGTTTGGAAATACAGTTATCCAGGAAAGATTTGTGAAAGACTTTACAGTCTTATTGCTTGGAACCGTGTTTCCTGAAACTGAAACCAAAACGTTTTTTGTGAGATCTATCTGAACAGAACCACTTCTAGCCTGGACTAAAAGGGACAGAAAAGGGAGAGATTGAAGGAAAGATGACTTCAAAAGTATAACTATGGAACCTGAGTTCAGGACTTAAAATATCTTCTAAGGCTAAGAGATGGACCATGTGTTAGGAAAGGGTGAGAAAGCCCCAGAGTTTGAAGAGGGCCAGCCTTCTACCCCCTTGTTCAGGAAGAGGGTTACTACCCTAGGCTTCAGAGAAGATAGGGCAGGTTCCCTGGGGGTTGGGAGAGTTTGGCCACCACCCCACTGTTCTGAAGTGTTTGAGCCTGTGCCCCAGACATTGAGTGAGTTTGGCCACTATCCCACTGTGCTAAGGAGATGAGCCCAGAGATTGCAGAATATGGCCATCACCTCAGTGTTGTTGGATGGTGAGGCTTAGAGCTTGGTGGCCACTCAACTGCTGGATCAGGATAGAGCTAACAACATGGCTTCTAGGCAAGCCCTTGGAAAGGGTGGGACTTCTGCTCCTTTGGGTCCCCAGGACAAGAAAACTTGGTTCTATAGATAACTATCAGACTTTGAAATCTAAAGGAGTCTGCCCTGCAGGTTTTCAGAAATGTTTGGCACTGTTTTCCTTCCAATTTCTCCCTGTGGCAATGAGATGTTGGAGTCAAGAAAGCAATGGGATGAAATATTTAAAGTGCTGAAAGAAAACAGTTGCCAATCAAGAATTTTATATACTGCAAGACTTTTTAAAAAATGAGGGAGGGGGAGAGGATGTGGCTCAAGCTGTTGAGTGCCCACTTCCCACATGGGAGGTCCCAGGTTCATTTCCCAGTCCCTCCTGAAAATAAAAAACAACAAGGAAATCAAATGAAAATAAAACTCAGGGAAGCTGATATGGCTCAATGGTTGAGTGCCAGCTTTCCACGTATGAGGTCCTGGGTTCAATCCCTGGCCTCTAGTACCTGAAAAAAAAAAAAAGAGGGAAAGATTAAGACATTCCCAGGTAAACAAAATCTGGAGGAGTTTATCACCACTAGATCAGCACTACAAACAGTGTTAAAGTGAGTTCTTCAGATGGAAAGGAAAGGACACTAGACAGTGGATCAAGCAGCATAACGAAATAAAAACCTCCAGTAAAGGTAAGCTATTGGGTAATTATAAATGCCATTATTAGTGTATTATATTTTTTAGTGTGTAACTTCACTTTTAAATATCTGACAGGTTTTATAATGAAATTCATAGAACTAATGGTAAATATATTGTTTGTGACATAAAATGTATAAAGACATAATTTATAACAAGTACAACAAAAAGGTCAGGAAACAGGAAGGTATAGCAATAGTGTTTGAATATGTTATTAAAATTGTTAGCATCAAATAAAAGATGATTATCAGAGATTTAGGATGTTTCATTTAAGCCCCATGCTTCCCACATATAATATATCCAAAAAATATATAAATATGAAATGTGAAGGGAAACAAAGTGGTACGTTACAAAAATTAAATAAATATTAAAGTAGGCGTTAATGGAAGAATTGAGAAACAAAAAAAGTTTTAAGTCTTACAAAGACCGAATAGCAAAATGGCAGAAGAACTGTATTATTAGTAGTTAGTTTAAATATAAATGAGTTAAAATCTCCAGGCAAAAAGCAGATACTAACACTGGTAGAATGGATAGAAAAGCATGAAGCAACTGCATGCTATGTACAAGAGACTCACATGCAAAGACACAAATAGGTTGTAAATGAAAGAATGGAAAAAAATATATACTATGCAAATGGTAACCTAAAAAGAGCTGGGGTAGCTATACTAATGTTAGGTAAAATATATTTTAAGTCACAAACTGTTACAAGGGACAAAGCCATGTACTATACAAAAACTAATAATATAAGAATAAAAAATATTATAAATTTATGCACCTAACAGCAGAGATCCAAAATGTGTGAATCAAATATTGACAAATTTGAAGGGAAAATCATACAGGTCTACATGAATTATAGGAGACTTCAATACACCATTTTTAATACTGGATAGTCTCTTTTCAGATAACATGATCTTATATATAAAAAATTATCAGAAATCCACAACACAGCTCCTAGAATAAATAAGAAAATTCAGCAGTGTGGCAGGGTACAAATTCAACACTCAAAATTTGTCATTTTTCTATGCTGCAGTAATGAACAATCTGAAAAATCAGTAAAAACAATCCACTTACAAAAGCAAATAATGCAATCAAATAGCTAGGGATAAATTTAAGCAAAGATGTACGGGGTTCATATCAGGGATGTTTTGTAAAAAAATAAAAACAGGTAAAGTGTATTCCAAGGAGTGTTGTGTTCCTGGGAAGGCTGGCCGCTTTCTCATGACTGATGCATAAACCTTGGAATGTACTTCCCAGAGAATGTTGTGTTCCTTCCTGAGGAGGCTGGCCACTTCCTCGGGAATTCACACAGTGCTCACAAGTTAACATCTATAGTATCAGGTTCATTAATCATAAACACAGTAAAAAGATAATCCCTAATCAAATCAGTTAAAGTCCCACCCTAGAAGAAGGTGCTCTACACATGTGTTTCCAATCAAAACTCTAGTAACAGTTACTAATTCAAAATTTCCCAACCAAAAGCTAAATGTTAGTAGGTTCATATGTAAAACTGCTCTATTTATATATCATTCTATAACTCTGTTCAATATTAATTTAATCTATTAATTGATTATGTTATTCTTCTTTCTCACTCTAATTGTCAGTATAAGCTTATTAAACTAGATATACAGATTAGCATTTATCTTGTATCTATCTAGAACTCTAGCCAACAATAAGCCAAGTATATCAGTGTGTCCCCTGGTTTGGTAAGTATGTGAATATATGTATACATATCATAAAAGATTGGAATATAACAGTTAAACCCCTGTTTATAAACAATCCTTCACTTATTTTATATTCTTTCAAATATTAACAAAAATTCACTAACTAAATATCAATAAAAACTCCTGTTACAAAGAATGCTCAATAGTCCCACTGTGTGTCAATATTATGTCTTTCAGACCCTACTCATTCTGCCCTCCCACAAGCATGTATTTATCATTATATGGATAATATCCCTTCAAAAGCACTTTTAACACAACAACTCTATAAACAACTCCAAAATTATCTTACTCAAACTAGTTTCTGAATAACCCCTAAAAAAGTCCAATTAACTCAGCCTTAAAAATATTTAAAATACATCATGTCATCTAATACAAAGAAACAAAAAAGGGGGAGTATGGATACCTCCCCTAGAAATACAATAGCCCTAGCACTATATACTTTAAATTTTCAAAATTGTCATAAAGATGGCCTTTCAGCATCTGAAAAACATTTCTCCCCTCATCAGGAGAGTCATCGAATACAAGCTAAAATTCTCTACAAAGTAATGTTCATAATGTGGGGGAGAGGCTATGCTTGTGTGCTTACTTCAACAGGTCCTCAGTGGCTACCAGCAAAGAATGTGAAGCTATACCATGAGCTGGAAAGATCACCCATTCAACCCAGTACCACAGATGGAGAAGATAGCGATGTAGGAACAAAGGAACTCCCATACACAACCATGCCATAACATTATCCAAACTCAGGGAGTAACTTGGGGAAGTCTTAAACAATTAAACCTGAAAGATTCATTGGTGTGCTTATTACTTTCATTATTTCAGCCATTATCATAGCTGCCACTGTCACCACTGTGGCAGTCCCTTAACAGAATCTGTTCAAACTGCTCAAGTTGTTAATCAAATTATGACCAATCTCACTGATGAACTTTTAACACAAACTCATATAGATAATAATATTTTTACCAAACTTGATGCTTTAGAAGCATCTTTTCTTTGGATAGGTGAAAAACAACAAGCTCTGTTTACCAGACAAGATTTGCAGTGCGACTGGGAACATGTTAAAATTTGTGTTATCCCTTTGCCTTGGAATAGCTCCCAACTTTCTTGGGAACAAATTAAAACTCACCTTCAAGTAGCCTTCTCCTCCCATTTTACAGGGTGAAGTACTGGCTCTCCAGCAACACCTGGAACATCAAGTATCTTAAATACAACTTCTTGCTCAACAAAAAGTGTTTCAAACACTTAATGTTAATTTATAGTGGTTAAATCCCTCAAGTTGGTTTCATGGCCTAAACATACGAATATGGATAATATCTCTCATTGGAATAATTATACTTCTTGTTTTATTATCAATTCTTAGGCTAATCTGCCAGGCCCTTACTCAAGCTCATCACACTGAACAGAAAATCATCGTCTTGGCCACTGCTTCATTTCTCTCGCCTCCCACATCTGGAAATCAAGATCAAAGAAACAAAAGGGTGGGGAGACTTAGGGGCACTTTGGTTAAAACACCTTTGAATTAATTTTTCTCCCCAAGTCTCCTTTCCTCCTTCTCACCTGCCTACCTATTTGCCTGACTCCGTGATCCCTTTTTCTTCCTGCACACAGTTTTTTCTAGTTTCCCCCCTTCTCATTGTTCCTATCATAATGTGTAGGTGTCCTGTACATATACCACTGGTACGGTTGCCTTGTGCCATGAGCCTGGCATCCCTAGGTTGAGTAGGCCTTCTGAGAGCTGGTGTCAAATGGTCTGTCTCCTGTCCAATGCTGGGCCCTTTCTGCATTAAAAACTTGGGTTCTCCAAAACCAGTGACCAGAGCTGGGGCCCCACCATGGGTGAGGAAGTCCCAAGGCTGGTGCTGGATGTGGAGGCCGTGGAGGCATAAACTGTCAAAGAACACTTCACCCTGCTTGGCCCTGGATGGCTGGTAGCCAATGATGGGTAAGATTCCTCAGGGAAGGAACAACCTAAGACAGGCACAGTCACAGATGGGCCATCAGGAGAGAATTTGAGGGCCTACAGAGGTAGGACAATGATCCTCACCTCTCCCAAGGGAGGTATCCTGCCACCATGGCTATTTTGTTTCCCACGCACAGCCCGGTTCAGAACCCAGATAGCAGACAGCGACCTGGCCTTGCTATTACTATCAAAATTTGTTTACCTTGAGCTATCTGGAAGGGGGCAGTTTTTATAAAGGACTGTGTCAGGATACTTTTCCCTTTTCTTTTTCTTCTTATTAAACAGAAAAGGGGGAGATGTGGGAACCTCTAATCTTTACATCTAAGAAATAGCTTGGAGGCCTGTTTTTTCTGCCCACACAGAGAAATCACCACTCCTGCTTATCCTATCTCCCTTATCTCCCACCTTATCTCCTAAGTATATCACTAAATGTTTCTGTAATCCTGCTTCCCCATTATCAGCCTGGATTTCTTATGAGATTATTGACACTCCTCACTTGCAGTCATACCTGCCTGATCCCCCTGCACTTGCACCCTAACGTTGACTGTAAAAACAATACTGAATAAAAAGCATGCTCGAGAGCACAGTTTCTTCTGCTATTCTCCCCCCTGACTTCTCTCAACCTCCGTGTTAAGAGTAATTTCATTGTGCCATCGCGGGCTCTGCTGGCAGACCCCCCCAAGACTTTGCAGAACAGATTCCTGCAGGGTTGTACACAGAAACTGTAAATCATTGCTGAAGAAATAAAAGAAAGATTAAATAAATGGAAGGACTAATTATTGTTAAGATGTCAATTCTACCCAAAGCTATTTACAGATTCAATGCAATCCCAATAAAAATTCCAACAAACTTTTTTGCAGAAGTGGAAAAACCCATCACCCAATTTATATGAAAGGATAAGGGACCCTGAGTAGCCAAAACTATCTTGCAAAAGAAGATGTACTGATTTTAAGTATTACTACAAAGCTACAAGAATCAAAACAGTATGGTACTGACATAAGGACAGATATGACTTTTAGATCAATGGAATCAAATTGTGGTTTCAGAAATATGCCCTCACATCTTTGGCCAATTAATTTTGACAAGGGTGCCAGATATACTCAATGGGGAATGAATAGACTCTTCAACAAAGTATGCTGGGAAAACTGGATATCTATATGTAAAAGAAGGAAAGTGTACCCTTACCTCATACCATAAACAAAAATTATCTCAAAATGGATCAAAGATCTAAATATAGGAGCTAAAAATATAATACTCTTAGAGAAATCCTAGATAAATATCTTCAGAAACCTGTGTTAGACAATGCTTTCTTAGTTTTTACACCAAAGGCATGAGCAACAAAAGATAGATAAATGGACATCATCAATATTAAAACTTTGTGCATCATACTATTTCTTCATGAAAGTAAAATGACAACCTACAGAATGGGAGAAAATATTTGGTAACCACATATCTGATAGGGTTAAATATATACAATATAATTTAAAAATCCTACAACTCAACAAAAATTAAAAAAACAGTAAAAATTGTGCAAATATTTCAATAGACATTTCTCCAAAGAAGATATACAAATGGCCAATCAGCACATGAAACAATGCGCAACATTATGAGCCATTAAAGATATGCAAATAAAACCACATTGTCATACCATTTAATATCTATTGAAATGACCGCTATTTTAAAAAGAAGGAAAATAAGTTTTGAAGAGGATGTGGAGAAATAGGAACACTCATTTTTTTGTGGTGTGAATGTAAAATCGTGCAGCTGCTTTGGAAACTGCTTAGCAGTTCCTCAGAAAATTAAGTATAGAACTACCATATGACCGGGCAATCCCACTTCTAGTTATATATCCAAAAATATTGAAACAAGGAGTCAAACAGATATTTGTATACTGATGTTCATAGCAAAATTATTCACAATAGCTACAAGATGGAAACAACACAAGAGACCATCAATATGGTTAACGAGATGAATGGATAAACAAAAGGCAGTATACACATACAATGGAGTATTATTCAGTCATAAAAAGGAAAGAAGTCCTGAAACACCAGAAAACATGGATGAAACTTGAATACATAATGTTGACTGAAATAAGCTAGACACAAAAGGAGAAATATTTCATGATCTCACTGATATGAAATAATTAGAATAAGCAAATTCATAGACTCAGAAACTAGAACACAGATTACCAGGGGTTGGGTTCATGAATGGGGAGTTAATGTTTAATTGGTATAGATTTTCTCTCTGAAGTAATGGAAATGTTCTAGTAATGAACATGGTGACAGTAGCACAGCTTTGTGAATGTAATTAACTTGAATGAATTATACTTAGAGTGTGTTCAAAATGGGAAATCGTAGGTTGTATAAATGTTACTAGAATACAAATAGAAAAAATAGAACTATGCAACCCAGTGAATGCTAATGTAAATAATGGACTAGATAATAGTAAAGTATAATAATAAAATTGTTTTATCAGTTGTACAACGGCATCACACTAATACACGATGTTACTAATAGAGAAAACTGTGTGTGTGTAAGGGAGGTTATATTGGAACTCTATTTTCTGCATGTTTTTTCTCTAAATCTACAACTTCCCTAATAAAAAAATTTTTTGAAAAAAAAAGAAAAGGAAGTTAGTTCCTTGAGATTTCTTGTTGATTTTTAAAATTATTATCATTACACTAGAATCTTTACTTTCTGTTTGATTTTGTAAATTGTTTGTGAAATTAAAGTTGTCTACAGAATTCAGAAGAATTTATTGCCCTGTACCATAATCATTAGCTATAATTAGTGACTTTCCATGGCCCTGAGAATATATTTTCCCTTTAGTACCCATCATGAATAGAAGCTCTCCAAGAAATGTTGTGTTTCTGAGAGGCAGTCTGTATATAAACAAACAGACAGCTGTTGCACAGCATGCTTTTCTTCATCAAATATAGTCTATGATGTTAGAATGTAAGAAGGTTTGAAAAAAGCCAGGATTACAGAAATCTCACTGAGTTGAAATACATGCGTTTCATAGCCTCTTAACAGAATTAATAGCATGTGAACTATTATGCCTATTGGATATCTAATTAAATGTATAGAGGAGTAAAACAGGTTTGGATTAGTAAATTGAATAATGTTTGCTGTAAATCAAAGTGTATTTTGAAGCTACAACTATATATATTTTATTCAATTTAAATTGCAAACACTTAGCATTTTGTAGGAAAGTATAAAGCTTGTAAAGCTTGATTATATATATATATAACTGCAAAATCTAAAGTCTATTTACATTGGTTACCTATTTGTACTGATTATTGAAGATAAAGTTTCGTTTATAATTGAATTTTAGTAAAGGCATTAAAATGTCTTATTAATATTCTTCAAATACGCACATACACACAAGGTAAGAAACTAACAATTTGAATGGAGTTTTACATGTATTGATTATTTGGTTAACTTGTTACTGAGTCAAAGTTCTGTGAGAAGAAAGTGGATGTTTTCCCAAATCTTAGTGCTGCATATAACAAATCCTTAGGAATAATTTACAGCTTTGAAATGGTAAACTCTTGCATGGCCAAAGCAGTGCCCCTTAAAAATCTAAGAACAATTATGGGATTATTATGGAATTATTGTGCGTGTTTATTATCATTATTTTAGGGTGATATTGCTTAACATATTTCTGAAGTTGTGCTGAATGGGTCACAGAACCTGGTCTAATATGATAAATTATAATCTTACTGGTCAATAGTGATTTTTCTAATATTAAACAGTTATTACTAAAGTGGCATTTAAATACATGAAATGTCATAATTTTTCCTCTTCTGTTCTATTTTTATGTTCAAAAATATACATAAAACTAAAGATCATTCATTTTTACAATTTTACTCTTTGAAAGATTGAATTAAAATATATTTTTAATCATTCTACCATTACTGTAATCATTTCTGAAGAAATTATTTTATGACTTTACTGAAATTTTAAAAAGATGTAGGCTATATTTAATGAAGGTTTTAAAAAGCAATTCCTGAAGATAGATTTTTTTAAAACTATATTTTAAAAGGCAGGCAATTTAGCTAACTTTCTCAACTTTGAATTTTCTTTTTTTTATCTCCCTCTCTCTCTTTTGGGGGTTTTCTTTTGTTTGTTTTCTTATTCTGAATGGTATGAAATCATTAACACAATCTGCCACAGCATAAGTGGCAAAGTTGACATTTTTCAGGTACATTGAAAGCAATTTTTAAAGCACAATTTGATTCAAATAATCACACTTCAATTGTTTAATGCTTCTTGATTATATGTATTCCATTTGAGTGTTTTTTACATAATTGTCAATCATCACATTAACCTAGCCTTTTTATATGATTTACTGGTTACTTAAAGTTGTTTTATAATCCTGAATCTAACTGATAGATTAAAGACAATTAAAGTATAAGCCTTAAGAATTTTAAGAAAATTTTATGTTGCATAGTATTGGTTGGCCCCTTATAGGGAAAAAATTGTTCCATGAAGTCTTTGTATTTTAATACTATTCTGAATATGTATTTTCACATCTTTCTCCATTTTGAGTTCTGCTTTCCTAGTAGTAAGGATGCAGTTATTCTTATATCACATGGTGTTGGTGCAGGCTCCACCGCTCAGAATCCAAATAAAGGGAAAGATCAAAGGGGATTTTTCATGAGCCATTGGATCTACTTGCCCTTGGTGCTGTCAAAACATCTTTTATTGGGGAGTCTTTTAACTGATTAGTTTGAGATGTCTATCATTGGAGTTGCAACCAATTAAATAAACATTTCTGAGTGAGGAAGAGCATGCAGCATACAACTTGCCTTGGTAAAGAAAAGAAAAAAAAAAAAAGTAAATGCCTGAAAAGTGTTTAATGACAGGAATTTATCAAACATCCCCTCTAAGCAAGAGTCAAATGAAATATCCTTTTGTGTTTGCTGAAAAAACAAAAAAGTGGCCTCCAGGACATTTTCCATTATATCATTCAAAGTCCTATAATGAAATATCTTTAAGTAAAATATTCTTAAGACAACTTTTACTTCTCATAGAGAACTGTTGTGCTCCTTTATTTTTGAAGAGAGCTCTGTGATTTATTCTGCCCCCTCCCTTTTTTGTCTTCATTGCTAGAAAGCTGAGTTAAATTGAAAGATCCAACACAATAAACATTACTCATTTTTATAATTGCATTTTTCTTTATTTTAGGCATCCTTTTTGTTTCTCTAATTAGATTTTGATAACATAATTATGACTGCCATTTGCTTCAACCTAATTTAAACTCTGGAAATAATATGTGACTAAATAAAGGAACAAATTACTTCCACATACAAACTTTAAATTTATAAATGTGAAAGCATTTGGGTAAAAACAATCACCTATATCTTTATTATAATCAAGATGGATGACTATAATGACATGAATTTGAGAAAATATTTTTAAATAACTGCTTAATGAAGCTAAAGACTTATTTGATATCACCAAAAGATTACTTTAAAAAGACTATTACAGTTTATTGTTGATCAAGGACTCTCTGTGAAAATCTCTGGTCAAGTGTGCTGTTGAAAAAGGTGATAAAACTGACCTGGTGAAGAGAAGAAAAGCATCTACATGAAACATACCCCACACTGACAAAGGCATAAATGACGTAGATGTGGATGAAGCATGACTTCTCATCCAAACTGTACACTCTTGAGAGGAACAGGGGAACTATTAAAAATTAAACCCTGCTGCAGACAGGTCTGACCTGGAACTGTCCCTACAGGGACATACTACTGTCCTAGCTAAGGTGAGTGGCCTGATGGATTTAAGCAAATGAGGTTTGCATGAGTTGGCAGTTAATGGGGACTGGGTGGGAGGCTGAAGAGTGCTTAAGGAAACACCCTTCTTGCCAGCCTGTTTTCCCTTCTATGGAATGTGGAATAATACTAGCTCGTTCAAAGTGATGTTATGAAAATATCAGTGAGAAAATGTGTTGAGTTGTGCATAGTCCCTTGCCCAAAACAATTTCAATAAATGTCAGCTTTTAATCTTTCTATAATATAAACAATAAATGTGTTTCAGATAATTAAATGTGAAGAAAATAATAAAAGAAACATTTAGATTGTATGGTACATTTGATCAGTGGTAGCCCTGAATTGTCAGGGATCCGGACTTGATATAATTGTCAAAACACTGTTTGTCAAAGTTGCATAGGTAAATTCTTTTCTTCCCCACTCTGTATAAAGGTGTTAAGTCTTAGGTAGGCAGAATCACTCCCTTACTAAAAGTTCCAGGTGGACAAAATTTTCCCATATAAAATTAATGTTGCTGCACAAAGCTCCATAAACCCTCAACTTCTGTGACATCATCTCATTGCCCTTCTGCTTTATACCGATCCTTGACCTTGGGTCTTCTTTTTCTTAATTCAGTTGGAAAATCCTCTCCACTTATCAGTAGATTTTCTATCAGCTGAGCTTTAAGACTAATAGTGCAGAACTTCCTCTGATATGTGCTGGGCAAGAGTACAAAAGGAGGCTCACATACCATACACTTGAATACTTAAAACTTAAATTCAGTTAGCAAACTTAAATGAAATAGCTCTGTTTTACAATCTTGAGAGAGAGACCTACATAAAGAAGAATGCACTGTTTTCCTCAGCCACTGGTGCAACCATTGCAAAGAGCTTGTGAGTATCCCTGGAACTGTGCCTCAGAATGAAATAAGAAAGAGACCCTCAGCAGTACCCAGAAATGATGTCTCAGGGGGAAAATATCTTTTGCATTTGTGCTAAGACATGACTTGCTAATGATGTGCCTTTTCCCTTCTAACTACCTCAACTGGTTGTCTACCCTGCACTTCAGTAGAGTGTCCATTCGTGAATGTTAGCAGGGCACAAACTACAAACCTGACTAGTATTTGAACGTAGATAGCTTTTGTTTAAATGTTATCCTCCAGGAGAGGCAGAGAGTGAGGTGCAGAGGCCTGGATGGAATAGTTTCCAATTTAGACACTTAGGGTGTTCCAACGGTAGTGCTAAGCTTGGGACTGGGGCACAGGTAAGCTTTAGAATAAATTTAATTATTAAAAAATGTATGTGTGTGTGTGTGTGTGATATGAAGGGTCTCCAAGGCATTGGCCATGTGTCAAAAATTATTATTGGTATGGTTCTACCTTTTATTTTGTCTTTCCCACAGGTGATGGAATATAGTTTGATCTCACTCAAACATGGAACCAATGCCCTTTTTGTTATTGTAATTTCATGCAGAATTAGGGCAAAAGGAGTTATTGTCACAGATCAAATTAAGGTTGCTAATCAGGTGGCCTTGGAATAGAGATGTTATCCTGGATTATCCATATGAGCCAATTAATAACAAACATTCTTAAAAATAGAGGAGGGAGGCAGAGAGGCTGTTAGCATGATGTGATATGATGTAATGCTGGCTTTGAAGATGGAGAAGGGGTGCCACATGCTAAGGAATGCAGGGCGCCTCTAGCAGCAGGAAAATATAAGGAAACAGATTCTCCCCTAGAGCCTACAAAAAGGAACAGATCCTTGCTGACACATTGATTTTAACCCCTTGAAACCAATGCCAGATTTCTGACCTATGGAAATTCCTGACAATGAATTTGAGTTGTTTTACGCCACTAAGTTTGTGGTAATTCTTTTCCTACAGCAATGGGAAACTAATACAAAGATTAAGTAAAATTCTTCCCCACAGAGTTTCCAGATTCCATGCAAATAAGGAGAAACTACAGGGTAATGTTTTAAGTGTTCCTAAACTGTGACTTGAAAGAAATTTATTAAACTTTTCCCAAAACCCCAAGTGAATTGGCAAGAGTCTAGTGTTTGAGTGTGCTGCCTAATTCCAAAAACTGTGATCGGTGTTGTCGATCTTGGTGCTCAGAAAAATGCAGAAATGTATAATTTGAGGGTTTTCTTTTTTAAAGAATATTTGTAGTATACTGTAAAACAAAATTATATGGCATTTTCTATAGAGGAAAAACATCAAAGATACCTGTTCCTGCAACATCAGTATTTATATGGCATAGTAAATTGGCCTTAAACTTTTAGGGAGTAGATTTATTAAAAATTACTTTCTAAAAATTTGTTTTCCACCTTCAAACTTCTGTAAAATTATATGTAAAATATTTAAAAATGTATGTATGTTGCTCAAATGAATGAGAGAATGGGATTCTCTAAGGTGAAAGTTAATAGGAAAGGAGTGATAAGAAATGTTTTGTCATGAGACCGAGTTTCTAAGGTTACTTTGAGATTAGAAAGTTATGGTAAGAAATCATTAGGCACTAATTATCCTATAAGGACACATCATTATAAATAAATGTTACTACAATCCTTATTATAGATATGTGCTACCTATAAAATGAAATAATTTAGAAATAGTAATGGTGATTATCATCATTGCATCAATAGTTCAATTTTTTAGCATCTAACTACTTTATAGAAGATGTCTATCCACCCATTATGATTGATGATTTAAAAGATGAAACCAAGGGCATTAAGTGCTCATTTTGAGTGAACAGGGACATGGATAATAGTAGATGACCCTTCTCTGAATATTTTTCTGGAATAATTGGCTTGGTGCCACTAATGACTGTCCACCCCATTTCACTCTGAGCAATTAAAGGACACTGAATGCTGACAGAGCATGTGATGTCAAAAACAATACTGTGCTCTCTAAATAAATGATCCAACTACTGTGTGAAGTGAGAATGAAAATGATTTTTTACTTCTGATAGACATTTTCTATGTTTCTCCCATCATGCAGCTCTACCAAGTGTGGACCAGACAATTGATGTGACAGTTGCTGCTTGACACTGATCATCTTCTTCCCTTGGGATGCAAGGATGCTTGGATAACATGAAAATCATTATGGCAACTCCCTGCATTTTTTAATATTACTTCAGTTGAGGAAAATTTGAACAAAAGATTGTATTTGTATTTTTGTCAGACTTAGACTCTCTTTGGGAAAGATGAGCTTTTCTATAAGTATAAACTCTAAGTGATTTGTTTATATGTTAGCTATATTTGAATAAATGTAACAAAGATTCATTTAACACAAAATATTTGTTGGTAGTCCTAAATAGTTTTGAAAACAATTAAAATGAAAGACAATGATGTAGAATTTTGTTTTCTCCTGATGTTGATATAGGAATTATGAGAAATGATAGTTTGGATAAATGTAATTAAATACTTGTATGGCATATGGAGTCAGATGGCCTCTTTTTTCACTTTCTGGCTCTGTCACTCCTCAGATGTGTGACTTTTGGTAAGATATTTATGCCTTGGGTTTATCATACTAAAAATGGGGTTGATGATGATAATAATGACATAATATAACCTATCTCTTAGCATTTTCTGAGCATGCACTGTGTTTATACCTCTCTTACTTAGCTCAGTGCTGCAGCCTAGCAGATTGTAAACACTTGGTTAATGAGAGCTGTTATTATGCACATTCTCTCTCTTTGAATGACTATACTCACACATAATGTTTTTCACTTGGATTTCCTCTCTAAGTTGGAGGTGACTTTAAAGTCTTCACTTATTTTGGTTTTTGGCAATATAGGTACTCCTCTTAAGTTACAGAGAATAGAAACTAATCCATTTTTTCTGACAACCTCTGTTATAAAACTATGGAAAAGTTAAACACCTGAAATATGGGTGCTTCGGGAACTTGATTGGAAACCACTTCTATATTGTACTTTATTTATGTGCACCTGTTCCCAAACTGGCAGCTCAAAATGACACATTTTCCAAGAGTTTAGATCTTCGTATTATATTGCCTTTACTCCTGACATATAATGTCAGCCTGTCTGATCTTTCTATTCTTTAGAGTACATCCTTTATTAACATTATCATCAACATTATCCTAACTATGCCATCAACCTCCATCATAAGCAGCACAATTATTTTTCAATAAAGAATATTTACCCATTAGACTGAAATATAAGTATTGATGGAATCTGTATCATTTAACATTCTGTTAGATGGCTTTGGACTTTTGTAAAACATTTTAAGAACCTTAAATATTTCACATCTGGGAAAATCTTCATCAGCTAAAAGGCTCTTTGTAGTCCTTATTCCTATTTTGAACACTCAGCCATTATTAGTAACTGTCTTTGTTTCCAGGCTGTTTTAAGAAATACCACACGATGGGTGGCTTAACAACAAGAATGTATTAGCTCATGGTTTCACAGCATAAGAGGCTACTTCCTCCCAGGGGCAGCAGTGTTCTACTGACTGCCAATCCTTGGGTATCTTGACTTTCTCATCACACAGCAATGTCTTCTTTTGTTTTTTTTTCCTCTGACCTCCAGCTTCCTACTCTTCCTTGTGGCTTTCTCTCTATATGTCTGAATTCCATCTCTTTATAATGGATTCCAGTAATTCTGTTTAAACTCTGTCTCAATTCAGTAGGCCACATCTTAACTAGAAATAAAATCTTTATAAGGTTGCATTTACAATGGGTTCACAACCCCTGGGGTGGGATTAAGATTAAGAACATGTTTTATTCTGGGGTACATAACTCAGTCTACCAGAGTAAAATCAGAATAAGCAAAAGGTTTTATCAAAGGTGATATGAAATCAAATTTTATAATATGAAATTCTAGTGATTGAACCGACCCTGGAGGAGGAGGCAACAGAGACCTGAGCAGACTTCCTGAGAGTTTGGGCACTGTGGGTCCTTGGCTGCCATGAAATCAGGGCATTAGGACATGAGTTCTTAACAAAGGGTCTGTGAGCTTGAATTGAAATTCAAAAAAACATTATTCTTGTGGGGATGTGTTGGTACGGATGTGATATGTTTAGTAACTAGTACACAGTATAGTGCAGACTTAGTAAGGGTTCTGTGGTTTTCACCTGACTGGCAAAGGGGTCAGTGGAACAAAAATGGTTAAGAATATCTGCATTAAGAGGTCATTTTCCATTTATAATCTGATCAGGCCACAGATGATTGTGTAATTACTTAAACTTCAACAACTTTGTATATTCTCTGTAAAATCAATAGCCACTGGGTAATAAATATTTTCATGTTTGGTTTTAAATCCTTGATGACTTTTTTTAAGGAAATTTCCTTCACATGTTAGAGTGTGAGAGAAGAAATGAGGTTTTTCTGGTCATATTTCAAATTTTTCCCAATCATCTTGCTTTTGTACATGCCATTGACATTTCCTTCCCTGAATATAAACTATATAAATATGTAAATAAAGTTTGCTTTAATATCTGTGTTTATTTGCTTTCTGGTACTTGATCTGAATGTTTGACTTTAATTACCTTCAGTTAAAATACTACTTTTTGTTGGTATACTTAAACACATATATTTTCTTTCACCTTATTTATAAATTGGCTTGTATTGGAGTCAAGCATATTTTGATTCAGTAAAGATTATGCGACAATTAAAGATTTATGTGCTTCTACAGATATTGAATTCCCATCCTGGGGAATTCTGCTATATTCTCTAATAAGACAGCAAGAATCCCCTGAGTGCAAGGGCAGTGCCTAGTGAAGGAAGACAGACTATTACTCCAGGACCTTGACATTGATGATTGTGCTTATGAACCTTTTCTTGTGAAATCGAAACTTAGCCTAGTATTATATACTGCCTAAGATTTACCTCCTGAAAGCCTCCTTGTTGCTCAAATCTGGTCTCTCTCTAACCCGAACTCAGCATATAAACACACTACTTTCCCCTGGCATGGGTCATGACTACTGGGGATGAGCCTCCCTGGCACCAAAGGATTATTAACAAGCACCAACTAGCAATGCATCTGAAAATAGGCCTCAACCATAAGGGGGAAATGGTAAATACAAATGAGTTTTTATGGCTAAGAAATTTCAAAGTGAGTTGGGAGGTCATTCCAGAGGTTCTGCTTATGTAAGTATCAGCAGGATCTCATTAACTGACACAGCAAATGATGCCCCAAATAGCAGGGCTGCCGAGGGTTCTAAAGACATCCAGAAACTATAAGCAAGGCAGACAGTTCAGGAATTGAGCAGCCTGGCATTGGGCCTTACTTTGGAATTTATGCTCCCACGTGTAACAGACTAATTTATAGGTTTTCTACACATGGCTCTTCTGCCCCTTTTATTTGAACCTATAATTAGCCTTATACTTGATAAATATATGTCCCAGAGACTTAAATATTTGGTTTGTCCATGTGCCAGCTGAGCCCTGAATTTCAGCAGAGTTGCAACACCTACCCTCCAGTTCATTGGACTCACCCAGGACAACTAACAAGGAGATGATGATGAACAACACCCATGCCAAAAAACTGACACTATCTATAACTGCAAACAAGATAGTTCCATCCATCTGCCCCATGGGATCTAAGCTCCTTCTCAATTAGAAGCAGAGTGTGCATCATCATCCCCAAACCCTCAAAAATTGGGGAATGAACAATGGACTAAAGTAGCCTTATTATTATTCTACTGTAGACTTATTCTAGCAATGGAAGAATTCTTATCATTGATATAAAGGCAGTGGCCTCCAGAGGTTCTGAGGGATGGGAAAGGGAAGAATAAGTGTAATGTGGGGGCATTTTCAGACATTGGAGTTGTCCTGCTTAACATTGCACTGATGGATACAGACCATTGTATATTTTGCCATAATATATAAAATTGTGAGGGACAGTGTAAACTATAATGTAAACTGTAGTCCATGGTTAGTAGAAATGCTTCAATATGTCTTCATCAATTGTAACAAATTTACCACACTAATGAAGGATGTTGTTAATGTGGGAAAGTGTGGGAGGGGTAGAGAGTGGAGCATATGGGAATATCCTATATTTTTATGTAATGATGTAATCTAAAACTTCTTTAAAAATAAAAAAATTAATTAAAAAAAAAAAGAAAGGGTATGTTGAAGGAAGAATGCCCCTGATAAAAAGTTATCAGCTGCAATTTTGTTTAAGGAATGTAATATACACATGCTTTAATTTCAACAAATATTTGGTGCAATTTTGTTTAAGGAATGTAATAATGGATAGATATTTGAAGTTAAAATTTTAATTAAAATGTCACTATGTTTATAATGATATTTACAAACCAATAAACTTTGAGTCAACCAGAGTATACTTTAAATGCTTCCTGTTAGCTCTAGATTAAGACTTTATGAAGTACGTAATACTTAATTATGTGAGAGCTCTTAATGCAGAGGCTATACTCATTTTGCATTTTCCTAACCCTTAGCTATGTAGACAATGACCTGGCAGTTCCTCTGCAGACTTGTTCTTGCTCAGGTACTGTGAGACTGGATTTTTACTTATTTAACACAGAACTATGAGAGGGAAAAATTCAATGAACATTTAAATGATTTTATTGGAAAATTATTCATATTTATTCTATAATTAATTTATGTACAAGTATAACAAATTAAAGTTCTTATTACATGAGAGTGTTTCTTGATGATGATCCATACATACTCAGAATGTTTCCATGACATCTAGACATGAGGAACATACTTTGTTATTGATCTTTGGTGCCTCTTCTTATTTTGTCTTATTCTTGGTTTGCATGCTTGTATTCACAAAACTGTTTATTATTTTGCGCTACAGCTCTATTGTTTCACAAAATGTGCTAAAACCAGGGCTTTCTTTGATTTTATTTGTATTTCCTATAACTCAGGCTTGAATTAACTCAAGTAAGGTTTGTGTTAAGACACTGCCACAGAGAAGTTAAGCACGTGAACTATTGAGAGAGATAATTAAATTTGACCTTAATCTCTTCCACTTTGTGGCAGCATAAAATAGGACAAGTAGCTTTACCTTTCTAAGACTCAGGTTTTTTATATATAACATAGGGTAATCATAATAAAGGAGACCATGCAAATAAAGATTTTAGCCTTAGCTTCAAATATGTTATAAGATTCAAAATCTTTTTTTGCATCTTAAATGCCATTCTTATATGATACACGTGCAGTAGACTAAAGTATTGAAAGAGTCTGGTCAGAAAACCTATATTGTTTCCTTTTAATAATGGTATATTCTATTTGCAGCACAACATCAATATACTCACTTTTGTGTGCATGCTGCTAATCATTGAGCTGTGGTGCTCTGATTCTTTCTTGTACTGCCTTTTATTTTTGTTTTACAAGACAGGGATTTTCTTCATGAAGTGACCTAAAAATTAGCCTTAGCCTTCCCAGTCTACAAGAAACTATTCCTGTTAATGTGGTATGAGGACCAGCAGCCAAAGTGTTCACATGTTCTTTTGGGAATATTAGTTACCATCTTGCCTATAATAAGTGACTATATTTATTTTCCCTTTTCATCCTGACCTTCTGAGCTTCCTCTTGGTCTTTGTGATTCCTCTGACTACTTCAGACTCTGCTATACCAATAGTTCTTTGGTTGACTGTCTCTACATATCAGAAAATCTCACTCATCTTGTCTCAATTGTTTTAAATGGGAAGCAATATCTGGGCAATATCGTCAAAAAAATATAATAGAATACAGTGATACCTATTCTATTATATCACAAAGGGTCTATGGGATAAGACCCTTCCCTGCCTCACCCCCTCAAAATAGAAATACTTCTATCACTTTAATTATTTTCTTCTAGCACTTAGCAAAGTAGATAAATTGGCCACAATTATTACCCCTTTCTCATCCTTTCCCTTAATATTATATCTATATACTTGGCTATTTCCTCCTCTACCCAGTCCAGTTTTGAATATTCTTGAAGCAGTAGCTGCAGATATGTGCAACTAATTTCAATTTTGTTCCAATGGAGAGATCCTTATGTGCATGCAATGGATAGAGCAGTACGTGGACTCTTTAAGTTAGTGGTTCCCAAACCTGGAAATGAGCATAATTATCTGAGTTTAAAAAGAACTAAATAAATAACTCTAGGCCTGTGGTTGGGTCTAGAATAAGTATTTTAAGCCAAATCTTATTTGATATGTCTGATGTTAAATCAAGTTTTGGGAATTGTTAGTCCTAGCTGTCTTTACACTTTTGTCATGCCCAACCTTCCCTAAAATATTTGCACAGTTGGACACCTCTTCCAGTCATCTCCTGTCCTCATAATGTTTTTAGTCCCTCATGCTCACTGTTGATTCCCTGGGCCAGAATACCTTCAACAACCAACCATCAATCTACAGGTACAATTGCCTGCCTTTATTTTCCCCAAGGCCATAATTCTTGTGCTTTTCAGGGCAGAAATGAGCTAACCTGGTGAATGCGTCTGTTTGGTCCACTACAAAATGGGATATAGAGGAAACTCTAATAGGTCATCTATACATATGGCAAAAATTTAGAGTTTCTTTATTTTGAAATATCCACTCAGTTTATTTTGATTGCTTTATTTTGTTGGGTTCTCTAGGGAGATATTTTATTGTTGGAGGGAGACTGTCCTTGTTACAGAAAAAATGTCAAAACCGCATTTTCTAAAAAAATGCAGTTTGAATTTTGTCCAAGTAAAACAGGTCATGCATATTCTTCTCACTAATGTAGTAACTGTAAATAAGGATTATAGTTTATTTATGATAGCAAATGATTAAATTTGGACCAAGGAATTTTATGGGAATATTTTGGCCCAATTATGAACAGATATTTTTTCCCCAGCATAGACCAACCTATTGATTTTTTTCATAGGTCAAAGGCATATTGTTGCACAAATTTCAACAATAGATGATGAAGAATATGCACTATGGACATTTAATAAAGGGAAAACACAGTGGCCATGTATCTAGGCTTACTAGTATAGTGTTCATATATTTGTAAGTAAAGAAGGTCACATTAAATCCTTTTAACTCTAAAACGAATTATTAGTAGAATCTCGCCAGGAAGAATAGCATATTGCTAAAAGATTATTTTATCCTATGATTCAGATGAATAGACTGGTTGTACCTTCTTTCTCCCTCCAATCAGTTCCCACAAAATATCAAATGCTGAACACCCTGTGTTGCATTCAGGGCTTTATATAGGCCCTTAGCATTTATGATTATTTTATGTGCACAGTCAATTCTAAATGAGTCGCAAAATTTACCCATCTTTTCCTTGTTTCTAGAGGATTGACACAGAACATGAGGTAATACTGACATCTCTGTTCCCAAGGAAGCAGATCATCCTTCTAGTTTGGTTTGCCAAAGGTATTTAATCTTTAGAGTATTACAGCTAGAGACTTAGGTACCAAAGGCAAAGTTAGCAAACAATGTTTGAATTTCCACCTTTACATTCTGTTTCTTCCTCTAAACAACTCTAAGAGAGACATTGTTTGGGTTTTGTTTTGTTTTTTAATGCATTCATAAGGCCTAATAAATTGCTTAATTTATAGCCCCTTCAATTTATTTGAATTGCTGGATTAAAGATTTCTACTGAAAACTTATTCTCATCCAAAAAAACAGTGAAAAAATAGTTTCCTCTGCCTACTGTACATTTAATCTGCATCTTTTTGGTATCCTAATGTATTGCTAGGAATCTGGATATGAAAGAAACTTGCCTACAATCAGAAAAAGGTTGA
>JAQZBX010026206.1:0-29081 GCA_029593785.1 Cabassous unicinctus
CCCCCCCGCCCCAGAAATCTCATCCTATAATCATTACCTGTAATCTAGAAAGACTTTCCTAATGAAACATGAAGTTTGGAATTGTAAAAATATACAAAAGCAATCTACTTAACATTTTGATTTATGAAATGGTATCTACATTTTCTAAGTATAATTTTACATGTATTTTCTACAGTTCCATGTTTTTGTTCTTTCTTACTCCAGAAACATTAGTTTAGTGCCTACTATTTGCCCTGTAATAGATGTTGAAAATATTAAAAATAAAAGCACAGTTGCTTACGTTCAAGCCCTGATAAGTGAAGGTTTTTATATTCCTAATCCTGCAGCAATAAGAAAACAAATCACATTTAAAAAAAGGGGAGAATGGAAATGTTGGCTAGTTTGGTTATCAGCTGAGTTCTCATAGGCACTTGGTGGCAAAATTTTTTTCAAGTCCTTTCATGTACTGTCACACCCAGGTTGCCTTGAGGAAAATCAGGGTGTGACACAAGTTTGGAAAATCCTCCATCTTCTTTGAATGCCTTTGCATTTAAAAAAATACTTTACATATGACTTAAATTCATATTATGTAAATGAAACAGAATTGCAGCAAATGGTTCTGTGGTATCCCTAGAGTCCCAGAGGAAGGTATGTGGTCATTCAACAATGACCTGCTACAGAGGCCAAGAGGAAGAAGCACCTCAAACTTAGGAAGTTAGGAAAGGAGGGAGAAACTTCACAAAGGTGGCAGTGCTTGAGCTCAGCAGGATATCAATGACAAGTGTTCCTGATGAGGGGCAGGCCACGGAAGAACACTATACATTTGAAGAATTATGGCTGTAGTGTAGCAGGGACGTGTAAGAAGACAAAGCTGAAAAGGTGTAAAATTTTTACTGAAGTTATATATAGGGATTCCAGAGAATGTAAAAGATAAATCTAAGAAAATTCTGTTGGTCTGGAAGTTTCTCAGAGATGTGATTCAATTTTTGGTTTGCCCTTGATTCTGGGATCCATTCCACGAACAATGATTGTCCACTATGTGCCAAACATTGTGTTCTAAATACACACAAATGAAGAACATATAGTCTCTGCTTTCAAAAAGATGATAATCTAGTACAGTTTTAGAATTCCAAAATTATATTCAACTTCTTATAGCTCCTATCTATTATCTCACTCTTTCCTTCTCACATATGAAGCAGGTAGGGAAATTGTTAGATCATTTTCTCAATGAAGAGAATCATGGAGAGATGTATTACGAGATATAGCCACAGTTCCAACTAAGCCAGTAGCAGATCAGTGTTCTAGGTCAGCAGTTCTCAACCGTGAGGTTACCACACACTGTTATTGCAATCAGCTTTGTGGTGGGTTGAACATAGCTTGTTACTACTAATAAAAAGTTTTTATCTACCCATAGCTATATAACTTAATGAAAGCATCTAATCTAAAGAAGCATTAAGGATATTCCCCTCAATGTGCATTACTAACAACCTGAATATCCACCAAAAGGGAATAATTTTATAGCCATCCTAAGGAATACCATGCAGCTTTTTTTTAATTTTTTTTAAGTGATGTAATATAGCCAAATAATTACATGAAAAGACCTTTAAGATATTGCTGATTGAAAAAGAGATGCAAAATTCACGTAAAATATACTTTTTGTTTAAAAAAAAAATGACAACTTTTAACAGATATATTCATATGATTGCATAGGAAAAGGTCTGAAAAGATACATATTAATGATTATTTTGGGGGGGGCACTGGGTAGAGACACATGGATGGAGGGTGGTAAATGAGATTTAGTCAGCTCATGTTTTAATTATTTTATAGGAAGAATGTATTCGTATACTGTATAATTAAGCATAAACAAATGACAACCAGAGCAGAACAAATGTTTTCCCTATACAATTATTCTCTACGTATTTATTTTTCCATAACATTGCTTGGATTCTGATATGTGGGTAGGAGGGTAAAAGCAGACTCCTGATTGATGAACCAGTAAGTGAACAAAAATTCAGCTTACTTTTTTCATCCAAAGGCTAACTCAAGGTGAACTAATACACAAGCCCTCAAACTGAGAAAGTAGTACTCACCCCCCAACAAGGTGGTTTGTTTAAAAGAAAGGGGCAGGAGGAGGAAGAAAAAGGTTTATTGTTATTAAGCTTAAGAGGTCCAAAATAAACATAATGCATGTATAGAAGGTTATCATCTACAAAGCTGGATAAGACAGTTTTCTCTGAGCTTATAGAATTATGATCAGTCTGGTTCAGCACTTACAATGGGCCAGGTCCTGTGCTAAACTTTTAACACCCAATTTCAGTTACTTTTTTCTGTAGTAAGGATTAAATGAGAAACTGCAGGTAAGACTTCACACAGTGCCTGACACACACAACAATAAATGTTGCCCTCTAATAGGTATTACTATGGCCTAATCTCTAACCCCATCAAGCCAACCCTCAGATTCTGTCACTTTTTCAAAAGGCTCACTGACTTACTGTGCCGATGCTAACAAATCTTCAGTAGGTTCCCATTACTTACTGAGTTAAGTCCAAACTCACTCACCTGACATTCAAAAGCATGAATATGATAAAGCTCCATCTCCTACCACATCCATGTGTCCCACCATTTTCTAGGCATGCAGAATTGCTCACAATTTTTAGAACATATTATATACTTTCATTTCCATAACCTAGAAATACTCTTTGCATTACCTTTAATGCAGAAAGATTTCACCATTACTAATAACACCACTGATGAGAATTAATAAAACTTGAGATCCATATACAATTACCTCTTTAATTTCCCCTTCAATTCACCTAACAGTGGCAATGATTCTATAGTAATTCTGCTAGTAGCTCCCTTTCTGGTCCTAATTCAGCACTCAGTGGGGACCCAATTCTTTCAATACCAAACAAACAATGTGGCAAATAATCAGTAACTTAAAGCTGCCTACCATGGCTGGCATTACATTCATTATGCATTAACTTTGGAGGAAGGGCTATTAGGAAGGAGTTAGGCACACACTAGGATATTAGACTCATATTTTAAAGTTGCATTTGGAATACAAAGTTCCTCTATTCATTTTGGGTAATCTTTAAACTTTCCAAATTTAACTTCAAAATTAAAAGATATGGACAGTTATCTATCCACGTAGGAAACAATGTCACCTTTTGTGGATAGTTTCTAAAACTACACATATTGGCAAAAGCAATAAATGTCCTTAGAAACTTACCTGACCTGAAACCTCTAATCATCCATGAGTTGTTCTCTTGGTTAAAATCTAAGGCATTAGGCTATCTCTGTTTTCAGTTTTGCTGTTGTATTTCAGAGCAACTCCAACTACTTATTGCTTTTTGTCTGGCTTCTTTTGGGCAATTTTGATCAAATATTAGTTATACAGTTACAGTTAAAATATAATTAATTATTAGGTATAACTACTATAATACATTATTTGGTTCTACCCATAAAATCCTACTTCAGATTTCCGATGAGTGAAGAATATATTAACTCCCTGTGTGAAGGCATTCATAGTGCACAAGAGTAGAGGACCTCAGGAAGGAGAAGTGATTTCATTCATCTTATTCCTTATGCTACTAGTACTATATGTGAACCTCTTAGAGGAAGACAATTTTGTTGTTCTTGTTTACTTTTCAATAAAGACCAGAGTACTTTTTGTACCATTTACAGGGCTTAACTCAGGAGCATTTTAAATTTATTTTTCTTAAACTGTTTTTGCATTAGTTTGCTACTACTAGCAAACATGTTAAATTAGAAATATTCAGGCAAAAGGTATGTTAAAGTCAATACTAGCCGCATGTTACCTAGATGTTAGGGCTTGTTACTGCACTTTAAAGCAAGATGACCACAGTTTTGAAAGTAAAGTTTTGGTTATTATAGATTTCATAGTAAGGCAGTTATATAGGCTAAGCTTGACTGGTGCCATGGACTTTAGCATACCTGGAAATAGAAAAATTCAAATTGTAGCTGTTCTTGGTTGGCCCATTGCCATTTTTGCAGCTTACAAATTTTTAATTAAGTAACTGCAGTGAGCTCATCTCTACTGGATACTTCTTTTCCAGGGCAGGTCCAGGAACTGGGTCTGGAGCCTTGAAAGCAGAAGAGAAACTAGAGTAAACTGGAGGTAGGCAGAACAAGAAACGTGACCAGACAACATCAGGAGATCTAAAAGTAGTGAGATAGTCCCCCAAGTCTCTCACAAAAAATATTCTGAAGTGGAGAAAGGGTCTCTTAAGTCATCAAAAGATGCTATTTTACATTAGTTAAGTCATTCTCTTAATTTACCCAACTTTTCTGGACTCCCAATTCTAGAAATTGAATCACTGGGTTTTATGCAATCTAATGGCTTTTAACAACAAACTGTCCAATATGGTACCACAGAGTAACTAAATCACAGAAAGAGAAAAACAACAACAAAAAATCCATTTTCAGTGGTAAAATTGGAATTGTAAACTCAACATTTTCAGGTCATTGTGCTCTTCTCTTTCATGGTCGTATTTTTCACCTTCCTTCTTTTTACTTCCATATTTTCCTATGATACATTTTCAGGGGTTTCTTAAGAAATGCTTTAAATATATCCAGGCAATGAAATGCATGTGAAGTTCCAATTTTAAAAAAATAGTTGATAATTCTTAAAGAGGAAGGCAAAGAACAGCTCATAAGATTTGGTTCTTAACCACACTGGAAATTCTTTTTTTCCCATTACCAAAATAGATTTAATGATTTAAAAAAAAAAAAAAAAAAAATAGGTCTACATTAAAAAAAAACAAACAAACCCTGCAACTACAAAGGTTAGGGAAATGGTAGGAACTTAAAAAATGATAAACCACTGTACTAATTCAATTACCAGGGCCTGGAAACGATGTCCTTATGTGCTTGGTAAACTGGCACCTTGTAGGAGTTTCTCTAAGAAACTTATCCACAGCAGTCAAAATAAATTGAGTTCTCTGCTGCTGTCAAATGATGACAGATATCGTGAGAATTCTAACAGAACAAAAAAAATACTGAATACAAGGATGCAAAGAACTTAAATCCCTGCATTTCTATTAACTAGCAACTCAACAAAGTAAAAGTACCTTTCGGGAAAAATGTTTATTTTCCACCTTTTGTGATGGCATATAGTATAGAAAGAGAGTTTGGGAAAAGATGTGGCTTCATTATGACCTTGGATTTAAACTCGCTGCAGGAGTTTCCCAGGTTTATAATGGGATACCACTGCCCACCCCACTGAATTGGGTATGAGAATTCGTCTACTATAACAGATCAACTAACAGCCTGGCACACATTTAGAACATTGCTCTGTTCTAAAAAGGTAGTTATATTTAAGTTGATACTCATTTTTGTAAGTGCTAAAGCAACAGCTTGCACAGCTTTAGGTTTAAATAACAACTGCATCACATCCTAAGAAATATTAGCTGATTTTATCAACACTGATTTCAGAACAACTACAAAGCAAATATGTAAGAGAGCTCAATTAGAGAGCTGATGATGAATTAAAATATAATCAATTTACATTTAGGACATAAAAAGAGCTAATGCAAACAAGAAGACATGTAATCCTTCTCCATCCAAATCAAGGAGAAAAATACTTCTGTCAATAGACCTGTTGTTTAAAGCAGGGGTTCTTAAAAAATTAAAATAAAAAAAAATTAACTTGGCTCAGCCTTGACAAATTTATAAGATCAGAGAAAATTAAATATGCTCAGAGGGAAAAAAAAAAAAAAAGAAAAGCAGCGGTTCTTAACAAGGGGTCCATGAGCATGAAATGAAATTTAAAAAAAAAAACACATTATTTTTGTGGGGACATGTTGGCACAGGTGTGATATATTTATTAAATAATACACAGTATAGTGTAGACTTAGGTAAGGGGTCCATGGTTTTTACCTGACTGGCAGAGGGGACTGTGGAACAAAAAAGGTTAAGAACCCCTGGTTTAAAGGTTAATCTGGGGTATGATGCTTTAATAAACCTAAGAGCAGACAATACACGATATAACTTGATCTTTAAATAAGGGAAATGCTTTAAAGACAAAGGAAAATCTTACATTTAGGCAATAATTTTCCTCTTACTGATAGAACAGTGGGTTCCACACAAAATTATTATTTACCAAATATGGCTCAAAGATCAGATTACATCTTCCCTGGCATTACCAAGTAATAGTGTAAGTATTATAAGCCACAAAGAATTTTAAAAAATAATTTCCTTATAGTCACTTCAAATGTATTTACTGCCACAACTTTATTTCCAAATAGTTTAAAAAGTTAACACGGAAAATGCCATATTCAAAACAGACTGCAATTTACTTACAGATGGTAAGATTACATTAAATCAGTGTATTCCCCAGAAAGAAAAAAAAGAGTAAGTATGAGAATTCCCATTCACTAATCCATATGGATAGGCTTTCTGTTTAAAGACCATAAAGAAAAACACTTTATACAAGCCATTATTGTTTGTAGTTTTATTTTATAACCATCATATTGACATTTCATTACTCATAATAATTTTTCAGTTAATTCTCTTTTTTTCCAGTATACGATATCATTTACAAATAATAATGAATTTAGCTCCTCCCTTGCAATTGTTACACCTCTTATTTTGTTTTCTGGTCTAACTACGTTGACCAGTATTCTCAAGACAATGTTATGTAACAGTAATGCTGGCCAGACCTTTTTTGATTCATGACATTTTAATAGGAATTTAGAATTTTGCTAAATACTAAAATAGGAATTCCAGTAATTTTACCATTTCTAGTAACAAAATGCTGGCTTCTGGCCTGAGACACATAAAATCTTAGGTATATCTATCCTTGTTTTATTAAGGATTCTTATTAGAAATAAATGTTGATTCTTTTTCCTTTTTGCTATCTCTCAAGATATTCATCCCCTACTAATAAGGATTTATCTGACCAAGCATTACATTTTTAGAGTGACTCCTACTTGGTCACAGTATTATTCTGTTAATGCAATGTTGTATTCCATTTGATATTTTAATTAAGCTTTTTTTGCACCAAGTTTTGTGAAATTTATCTGTAGTCTTATTCTTTCAAATTTTATTTTCATGTAATTGTTGGCTTTGTAAAAAGAACTGGGAAGCTCACCTTGTTTTCTCTATACCCTGAAATCATTACCTGGTGCTTAAAGTTTTAAAGAAGTCACTGGTAAAACCCTCCAGGTCTGGTACTTTTTGAGGGGAAATGTCCAGTACTAGTAAGACTACCATTTTCATTTGTGGCCCCAGATCCTATGCACTTCTCTCCTTGCACATAGCTTTAGGGGAACCAGCCCCATTTCTTTACAATCTCTCTTCAAGACTGTTTTAAGTCTTACCCATCTAAAACATACATCCATGTACACGCTTGTACCACAAAATGTTTCACCAGTTAAGACTTATAAGTATTCAGCCCATATTCATTCACAAAGCTATTTATTAAATATTACTACTTTATTCAAGGCACTGAATCAATAATGAGAACGTGCTACAGTTCCTGCCCTCTACCTTACTCCCAGACTAGAAGTAAACACAAACACATATATGAAAAAAACAATAGCAACATAAGGAATATGATCCGCCAGGCCGCCTCTCTCTAACCATTTGTACCTTACTAAACTCCTCTACTAAGTATTTATATTATGGACTCTGTTTTAACCTGCCTTCAAATCCCCTCCCTTGATAATAGTTTCATTCAAATCACCAAGTCCAATAATAGCATCTTCGGGGTCCTCATCCAACTTTTTGCAATAACTTAAGTCCACAGAATATTTTAAGTTTTCATTCATCATTCCCAGGTCGTTATCACTCTCATTCCACATAGCTCAGATGATTAAGTAATTTACTGATGCTCAAACTCCAATAAGCAGCAAGCAGCAGGTCCAGAGATAGGCTCCTGGCTTCCTAAGCCCAAGTCCAGGGCTTCTTTTGAGTTATACACAACTGACATTGCTGATCATCAGCTTCTAGAAAACTCCTTTTCTGGTCAACATTGGGCATTCTTCTAGTTTCCCAGGAGCCTTACTTCTATGTGTCTTCGGAATCATGTTTGTCAAAAGAATTTAGGTGTGACGTCTTGACGCTCATTCTCTCAACTGTTCCCCTACCATTTCCTCTATACTTACAGCAGATTCTAAGGAGAACTTCCTTTAAGTTTTAGTTTAAGCTTTCCATTCTACTTGCTGAAATGTAAACATTCAGAATCAAAGAATTTGAGTCCTTAGAAGGAGCCTTATAGACTATCTAGTCCAACACTCTTACTTAATCATACAAGTCAACAGCAGAATTTGAATAAATCTGTAATGAACAGGAATAAAATGTGCTACTTATGAATCATAAAACTAATAAACGTACACATTAAAATACAGTAAACATAAAGTAATTAAATTTTAGAGTAATTAATAGGCCTTGCTTCATTTTTGTAAAAGAAAGACTTGTAGCTATTTCTAAGAGATTTTACTTATATGATATCAACGTTTAAATCCATTTATTAAAGTGGGTTTAAAATGTCACAGAATGGCAATAAAGTTAAAACCTATTCAATCCTAAAGATTCATGTTTCAGTAATCTATATAGCAGCTTAGCGAAGAGGATTGGGAGTCAGAACCACACCCCTCCCTATGCTAATTCTTCCCTCATGGTGAGGCCATGGCCCACTCTACAGGGCACAGCTGCCCCATGGCACCGCTTGCTGTGAGGCTCTGAGGACAGTGCCTGGCACATGGTTGGCACTCAAATCACGCTAGCTACCACTGCTGCTGCAACAACCACTCCTTCTAAATACATGTACATTGTCATAATTACTGTGTTAAACTGCACTGTATTAGTATACATATCAATCAGTAATGATCCAACTACAGAGAAGAGAGGACAGATCTCACTCTGCTCCTTTTAGTCTATTTTTTAGGTTTTGTTCCAGAGAGAGGCCACAAGCCTTACTTATCTACGTCTTCCATTCAATCCACAACCCAGACGTACTTTAAGATGGCAACATCAGAGTCTGCAGGCTCCTCATTAGTTGCTGAAAATTAAGAGCTCATTATAAAATGAAATTTTACACTCCAACACTTCAAGCTTTTCTGAGTTTTAAGCTCTTTTAACAAGGAAAAGGACTACATGAAGAGAGAGTCTCATGTGTGCTATGGACCATGGTTGGTAGTGGTAGTGGTAGTCTGATGATGTTATCTCGTAGTCTGTAACAGATGTTCTGCCACGGTGTGATGTGTTGGTGAAGGGGTGTTGTATTTTGTAGATTCACAACTTCTGTAATAAAAACATATTTAAAAAAAGAGATAATCTCATGTAAAGCAAGATATATTTTTCTTCTCAACTGCGTTTATGTTTAAAATTAAACTCTTCTCCAAACTAGCCTCCCTTTTCCACTTCCCCATTTTTGTCAGAAGTAGAAATACTCTTTTCAGAATGAAAACAAGTTACTTTTAACTCTTCCCTTGCCTTTACCTTTTCTGACTCCTTTAAATCTCACCTATTTCATAATTAACCTTACTCAAAACACAACGCCTTAAGACTCTCTTCACTGGATATTACAGCCAAACAGCCAAATTCAATCCACAGTCATTTCATAGTTCTGAAGTCTCAAAAGTTCTGAAAAGATTTTTTCATGTTTCATGTCAGAACTCATCTATCTAGTGGCTTGAACTGATGTGAGGATATCTATTGGCTTTATTAGTCCATTTACTGTGAATATTTATTTACTCTTTCACTATAGAAGTATTAGTGTCTAATTATAAGATGATATCTCAGACCTTGCTGGGGTGTTATGTATTAATACTTTACACAATATCATACAGTATATACACCATGTTACTTTTCTAAAATCCGAACAATTTTGAATTGCAAAACACACATGCCCCCAGGGTTTCAGATAAGGTACCTTGGACAGATAAGGTACCATGGACTTATTATTCCAAGAACCCTATTTTAAGGCACCCTATTTTTATCTTAACTTTCTTCCTGATACTCTCCCCTCCACCACTCCAAGCATTTCAGCCTCCATATTTAATTAATGAATCCCATAATTTCTCCTTTCCAAATATCTTTTGGAATTGCCAATTCAAATCCACCTCTGCTGCTACCATGCCATTCCTGATATCCAACACCTAAGCGTCCAGACTCATAGCTTAACTCCCCGTCACCAAGATCTTCCCATTTCAAGCTATCAAGTAGAGTACAACAGATTAAGAAATGTTCCTGATACATCTACTTTATTTATTTTTTTAGGAGGTACTGGGGATTGAACCCAAGACCTCATACATGCGAAGCAGGTGCTCAACTACTGAGCTACATGCTCCACTACATCCACTTTATTTTTCAAGATTTTATTTATCACGCCCCACCCCCCTTGCCGCTTGCGCTTGCTTTCTGCTCCCTGTGTCCATTCGCTGCACATTCTTCTGTGTCTGCTTGTCTTCTCGTCTTCTCTTTAGGAGGCACCAGGAACCGATCCTGGGACCTTCCAACATGGGAGAGAGGCACTCAATTGCTTGAGCCACCTCAGCTCCCTGGCTTGTTGTGTCTCTTATTGTCTTTTGTTCTGTGTCTTTTTTGTTGTGTCATCTTGTTGCGCCAGCTCTCTGCGCGGGCCAGCTTGCCTTCACCAGGAGGCCCCGGGAACTGAACCCAGGACCCCCCATATGGTAGACAGGAGCCCAATCGCCTGAGCCATATCTGCTTCCCTACATCCACTTTAAATATTTCACTTCTTTGCATAAGAACTAAAGACTGGGATAGATGCACATTAAGAAGTTAAAAGAAGTGGTTGTGGGATTATAGATGAGTTTTGTTAACCATTTAAAACCTTAGATTTATCCATCACTGTAAGCAAAGATCTCCCCACTTGTGTGTTTTTTTTTAACTTACTGAAATTTTAAAAGTTTCTAAATTAACTTATTATTCTGCAATCAAAACAAAACAAATATCAAAAGAACTGCAATCAGATATTTATACACAGATGTTCAAAGCAACATTATTTGCAGAAGCCAAAAGATGCAAATGACTCAAGTGTCTATCAAAAGATAAATGAATAAACAAACTGTGGTTCAAGCACACGACGGATTATTATTCAGCCATAAAAAGGAAAGGAGCTCTGATACATGCTACAGCATGGATAAACCATGAAGACATCATGTTGTGTGAAGTAAGCCAGTCACAAAATAACAAATATTGTACAATTCCACTTACAGGAAATAGCTAGAATAAGTTAGAAAGCAGATTAGAGGTCACCAGGGGCGGGGAGCAGGGGCAATGGGGAGTCACTGCTTAATGGGTGCAGAGTTTCTGTTTTATATGATCAAATGTTTAGAAGGTGGCGATGGGAGCACAACACTTGAATGTAATTAATGCCACTGAAATGTACACTTCCAACTGCTCAAGGGGTCCATGACACCAAAAAACGAAACAAACAAAAACCCATTTATCCTATTGGAACCAAATAGGAAAAGGCCTTGAAAACCATGCTGAGGAATATAAATTGACATGATAAGCAGGACACCCCTTGAGCAGGTAGAAAAACTACAGATTCCCTCTTTTTCTTTTTTTTCCAGGATGGTTTTAAAGGCATAAAATACAACTGATTAAAAGAAAACCAGAGAGCGGCTGTAGCTCAGTGACTGAATGCATGCTTCCCACATACAAGGTACTGGGCTCATTCCTCAGAACCTCCTTAGACAACGACAACAACAACAATTTACTGAAATAAAGTTCTCAACGGTTTTTTTAAAAATCCTTATTTGTAAACTAATATATGTATATTTCTTTATTAATACCTAACACAATAAAATCTACTAGGGGTCTAATAACCATAATTTCAAAATTGTAATATGCATAAATTATATTCAGACATATCCACCACTGTAATGTAATAGGAAATGATCTGTGACTTTTCTATTAGTGACAAGTCAGAGGTACTGCTACTACAAGTGTGGTTATTGCTTAAAATCATCATAATTAGAAGGAAATGCTAAATTTAAATTTCAGTTAGAAGTTAGTGAAAATAAAGATGTAATCTTTTTCTCATCCAAATGCAAGGACCCCTCTGAATTCTACCCTCAGACACCTGCAGGGTCATGGACCATAGGCTAAAACCGCTCTGCTAAATATCTATTCTTATTTCCCACTACTTCCTACACTTATAGAAATCCAGTCAGGCTTGTCTGAACATGTTCAATGCTGTGTTCTTTCCAGACTAAACTACTGCCCTGGTATAGAATGGCATTCTCCACCTTGATGGTTACCAAAATCTTAACTACCTCCTCAAAACCAATTCAAGTTTCACCTCCTTCTTGAAGCCTTTTTCTATTGCTTCAACCCACAGTGAATCTGTCTATTCCTAGAACTCCTAATGTACCTGTAGGTCAATGCTTTACGATTCAACATTTAATTGTTCACTTATAGTTCCACTGTGTGTCTCTTTATCTGAGACATAAGATCCCAGAGGACAGAGGCTATGTGCCCGCATATATGACACTGCCTAAATACAATACAGGCACATAGAATGTGCTCAATAAACTATAATCAATAAATCAATAAGTCATGTATTAGAAGGTCATTTATTTGGCAACTTTCAGCAACAAAAAGATTCCCAAGAGAAGGCCAAAAATGCCACTAACAGGTTAAAACAGATGTTAAGCTTATAGTTCAGCTCAGTTTGAGCCCAGGTACTACTATTATATTCAAAACTCAGAAGTGTATTTACTAGGCAGCCATGAATTCCATGTAGTAAATCAGGAAAGGAAAGCCAAAGTAGGCATAAAAACAATGATTCTTTTAAAAAAAAAAAAAGTACTTACACCTAATATGTGCCAGGCACTGTTCTACGTTCCTAGGATTCAGTGGTAAAAACGACAAAAATGTCTCACAAAGCAACACAGTGTTAGACTGTCAAGACTTTAGACTAGAACCTGGGGCTTCTGACTCACATTCTGAAGCTCTGAAACAAAACAGTTTCTATCTTCCAGAAAGGGTTAAGTATGCCTGGGGTTCCTTATTTCAGAAGGCAGCAAATTATATAAAACAAAGAATATACTTAGAGCTTTATTAAAGGGGTAGGCTTCAATTATATGGAAAATTATCGCATGTAGAATATTTATTACCCAATGATATGAGATGAATGAGGGGTTAACTCATTGACAGATTAATATTTTAATCATAAATATTCCATAAAGATTTGTTTTTCTTCAAAGAGCTCTGTCACATTACATCATTTACTTCATATAAAACTATAAACACTTTTCTACCAATATTCCAGAGGTGGGATGAGGTGGTAGTAACAATGATGGCACATTTTTTAATGGGGAGAAGGGACCAAAAGAGGAGGAGGATAATGGGAATGTGGGAAGGAATAAGGACTTGCTCTCTGTATTTCAATCTCTACTGCTGATTATGACAAAAAAGAAATGACTTTTCCTAAAGGGAAGTGCTTATGCTAACAGCAACTAGATATAAGGGGGGGGGGTACAAAGAGAGAGAGAGAGAGAGAGAGAGAGAGAGAGAGAGAGAGAAGAGAGAGAGGAGAGAGAGAGGAGAGAGAGAGGAGAGAGAGAGAAGGGAGAGAGAAGGGAGAAGGGAAGGGAGAGAGAAGGGAGAGAGAGGAGAACCTGGAATACAGTAAACTAACAGACTGACACTGTCATACTGGTGACCTATGGTCAGCTTGTCTGAAACTCATCTCACTGCTTTCCAAAAATGTATTCCTATATTAATTATAAATAGCATGACTCTGAACCTAGAAACAGCAGGGTCTTCAATTTTTCCCTACATACAATAAATAGCGAAGTTCCACTAATCACTGCCACAAAAACCTCTTGCATTTCTGTCACCTGGATAATCACGGTAAATCAATAACCCTTTCCTTATATGATAGTTTATTCCACCTTCGGCCTTTCTAAGCTAGATTTCACAGTGGTAAAAACTCACTAGCTTCCTAAAACTAGATTAGGTTACTTTTCTCCCCCAAAGATGTAACAGATTTTTAAGTTATACTCTACTAAATTTCAGCAGATGGTGGTAACTGTCATTGACCTAGGGAATAATGGAAAAGAGGCAAAGCAGGAAGAGAGGAGACTTGAGGACCATGAACTCACAACAAAGAAGTCAGAAAAGTTAGATAAAGTGCAGCAAAGAATGGTATCAAGAAATAAATGAAAAAGATAACAATAATTATTCAGTTGAAAGGTTAGTTTAACAATAGTTTAATCATGATAAATTTTCTACTAATAGCTGTTTTAGTTTCCCAACTGCTAAAACAAATACCATATAACAGGTTGGCTCAAACAATGCTCCATCCCATAGGAGTGGATGCAGATTAAGAACTTGTTTTCCTGAGGTGTACAGCTCCAAGCTACCATAGTAGCTAACATTTACTAAGGGTTTATTGTGGACAAGGCCGTGGGCCAAGTGATTTACAATGGATCCACTCATTTAATGCCCCCAATAACCTTGTGAGGAAGGTACCTCTGTGCTAAGACTCAGGTGATGACATACTGTTCTTTCCCACTGGAACAAGAATTATCTTATACAGTACCACTCCCATATTCCCCATGATACCTAAAACAGAGCACTAAGCAATTTATACTCTTTATTACATTGATTTCAACACTACCTGAGAAAACATTTCCTATAAGCTTTATTAATTTGTGGCAAACTAAAATGAACAAAGATGTGTGTGCCTGTATAAACATATGTGCGTGCGCACACATATACACTATGAATTTGGAAATACGTTAATACTACAGCTTTAAAAAATATGCTCCTGGCATTTAAATTTGCACCAGAATAGGAAAAGCAGAGGGCATTTTCATCTTGTAAAGCTCAAAGAAGAAAAGGTATATGAAAATGCTTTTGTAAATATAATTATCACTGAATAAAAACTTGGCCTCAACCATCTACATGGAAATGGGGAGAAGGACTAGGCAAAAGGTAGATGAACGTTCCTTTCTTTTAAAATGTGGACAGGAAATTTCCAACTACGGCCTAAACTCTTAAGCCCAACCTACCATTTGCAATGTGCATGACATTGGATACAAAAGGTCTGGGTCAAAGTTTAGATGAATTTGAGTAAATCCACTACCACGTGAAGAAAAAGAACAAATAACAAAAAGCACAATGTCTGTGTCACTGACCTTGGGTTAGTAATGGTGCTATTATTACAGGTGCATTCTCTAGCAGGAGAATGTGTGTTTGAAATCATCACTGTACAACCCAGGGAAGACATTTGACCAGAACTGTTACTCTAAAATCTCAAAAACCCATTTAATTCCAAAGGCAAGCAAGTCTACTCCTTCAGCAGACTTTTAGTAGAGTACAGTTTCATTAGTTTGTTCATTCAGTAATTCATTCACAAATACATGCTGAGCACTCATGAGACAAGGCATTGTACTGATGCTGGGAAAAACTTCAATATAGTAGGAGAAACTAAGAGGTAAATGGATAATTTATGTGGCAAATCCCACAGGAGGGATAAATACAATATAGTGCCAGAAATATATGATCTATCTATCAATAAGGAAACATATTAGAGCTAATCAGTTACAACAGGAAAGAAGAGTGGTGCTTTAAAAAAATTTTTGCAGAAAAAGCAAAACATAAAAACAACAACAAAAATCTGCAGAATACCTTAGTGTAAAGTTAACATCTGAATGGAACTTAGAAGATCTCTTTTTAACAATCCTCTAGAACTGAGGCTCACCCTCTCCCTTTACCAATTTATTTCTGGCTCTAAGTCAGATATCGAAGTCTCCCCTTGCTAGCTATTTTGCATTCCTGTTTTTATTTTTTCCTTTTGATTTGTCTCTCTGGCTGGCTGTTTTACCTACAAAAGAAATGCTGGCAAAGAAAGCCATTCAGGCTCTTAATAACAGTATCAATCCCCTTCACAATACTTGTAAAGCTATTTCCATTTTATAAAGATTTAGGACTAAGCTCTGAAAAGTAGTAAGACACATCTCTATACCACTGTAATAGTCATCTCCCTATCAGGTAAGCACAGTTAAACGTGCATTATAGTAAAACTATATCCCCCTAACCATCTCCCAATCACATAATTTCTGGGGCACTTAATTGTCAGATACACAATAATCTGTTAATCACTACCAATCCAAATTTTCATAAAGCTCTTCACATGCTAGGAGAATGTGGCTTTTTGCTAATAAACCTATATTAAGTACAGTAAACAGAAAAAGGCTACAGGTACAGTTTTAACAAATCACTATAACTGCTTACACACTGACTCAATTGATGACTCCCAAGTTTATATTTGTAGCCTGAATTCTATTTCACATATTGAACTGCCCACTTGATAGCTCCAATTGTGTATCTTACAAGACATTTCAAAGTCAACACATCCAGAAACAAACTTTTGATTATCCAGTCCAGTCCAAACTTGCCACTTAACTAGTATTTCCCAACTCACTCAACAGCATCTCCATACTTCCAATTGTCTGGGCCAAAAATCTTGGCATCCTCCTTTACTTCTCTTTCATGCCTCAAATTCAATTCATCAGGAATTTCTGCCCACACTAGGTTTGAAACATATTCAAAATCTGACCTCTTCTCACCCTTCTCTGTTACCACCCTGGCCCAAGCTACTGGATCATCTCTTTTCTGGATTATTGCAATAACTTCTGGTATGGTCTGTTTCCACCTCTGCCTTACTTCCATAGTCTATTCCACACAGAGGAGCCAGTGAACCTTTAAAAGGAATGTTACCATCAGTTGCCATTAATTAACAAACTAAAGAAAAGCCACATGTCCGTATCAGTTGATGCAGAAAAAGCATCTGACAATATTCAATACTGACTCATGAGAAAAAAATTTAAAAACAACAACAAACTCTTAGCGAACTAGGACTAGAAAGGAAATTTCCTCAACTTGTAAATGGCATCTTCAAAAATCTACAGATAACATACTCAATGGTGAAAAGTGATCTTTCCCTCTAAGATCAGGAACAAGACTAGCTTGTCTGCTCTCACCACTCCTATTCAACATATTACTGGAAGTACTAGCCATAGCAGTAAGGCAAGAAAAGGAAATAAGAGATCTACAGATTGGAAAGGAAGAAATAATAGTGTTTCTATTCATAGACACATTAGAAAACTAAAGGAATCTTAAAACAAAACAAAACAAAAACCTCCTAGAACTGGTAAGTGAATTTAGCAAGGTCACAGGATACAAAATCAACCCACAGAACCAACCATAATGCTATATACTAGCAATGCACAAGTGGAAACTGAAATTAAAAACACAACACCATCGCCAAAACAATCTTGAAAAAGAACAAAACTGAAGGACTCACACGCCCCAATTTCAAAACTTACTACAAAGCTACAGCAACCAAAACAGCCTGGTACTGGCATAAAGACAGACATAAAGACTAACAGGATAGAACCGAGAATCCAGAAACAGACCCTACACATCCATGGCCAACTGATTTTGACAAAAGTGCAAAAACCATTCGATGGGCAAAGAACAGTCTTTTCAACAAATGGTACTGGGATGACTGGATTTCTACAAGCAAAAGAATGAAGTTGGATTCCTACCTCACACCATATGTAAAAAATAATTCAAAATGGATTAATAACTTAAATATAAGAGCTAAAACTATAGAACTCTTAAAAGAAAAGAAAACATTGGGGAAAATCTTCATGACCTTAGACTTGGCAATAGCTACTTAAACATAACACCGAAAGCACAAGGGAAAAAAAAAAGATAAATTGGACTTCATCAAAATTATTAGCTTTTGTGCACTGAAGGGCATTATCTAGAAAGTGAAAAGACAACCTACAGAGTGGAAGAAAACATGTGAAAACCATGTATCTGACAAGGGTTTAATATCCGACTATATAAAGAGCTCCTAAAACTCAACAACAAAAAGACAAACAATCCAATTAAAAACGGTCAAGGACTTGAACAGACATTTCTCCAAAGATGATATACAAATGGTTAATTAGACCATGAAGAGATGCTCAACATCATTAGTCATTAGGGAAATGCAAATAAAATCGCAATGAAGTACCATTTCACACCCACTAGAAGGGCTACTTATTAAAAAAAATATAAAATAACAACTGTTGGAGAGGATGTGGAGAAATAGGGACCCTGCGTATTATTCATGAGAATGTAAAATGGTGCAACCGCTGTAGAAGACAGTTTGGCAGTTAAAGTATAGAATTACCATATGACCCGGCAATCCCATTTCTAGGTATATACCCAAAAGGTTTGAAAGCAGATACATGAATAGATAATTGCACACCAATATTCACAGTGGCATTATTCACAACTGCTAAAAGATGGAAGCCACCCAAGTGTCCATCAACAGATGAATGGATAAATAAAATGTAGTCAATACATTCAATGGAATATTATTCAGCCATAAAAAGGAAGTTCTGAAACATGTGACAACATGGGTGAACCTTGAACACATCATGTTGCGTAAAATAAGCCAGACATAAAAAGACAAGCATTGTATGATCTCACTGATTTGAAACAATTAGAATAAGCAAACTCAGAGAGTCAGAATCTAGACTAGAGATTACCAGGGGACAGGGTGGGCATAGGGAATGGGAGTTAATGCTTAAATTGTACAGAGTTTCTATGCGGGTTGATTATAAACTTTTAGTAATGGATGGTGGTGAGTGGTAGCACAACATTGTGCACATAACTAGCAGCACTGAATTATACATGTAAATGTGGTTAAAAGGGGAAATTTTAGGTTGCATGTATGTTACTAGAATAAAAATTTTAAAGAAACATAAGACTGTACGACAACACAGTGAATCCTACTGTAAATGATAGACTATTGTAAATAGTATAATTATAAAAATGTTCCTTCATGAACTATAACAAATGTACTACATTAGTGCAAGATCTTAACAATAGAGTGGTATATGGGAACTCTATTTTCTACATGATTTTTCTGTAAACCTACAACTTCTCTAATAAAAATTTTTTTTAATAATATAAAAAAACCACAATGAGATACCACTTCATACCCATTAGGATGGCTATTTAAAAAAAAAAAAAAATCAACAGAAAATAACAAGTGTTGGCAAGGAAGTGGAGAAATTGGAACCCTCGTGCATTGTTGGTGGTTATGTAAAATGGTGCAGCCACTGGAACAGTTTGGCAGTTCCTCAAAGAGTTAAACACAGAATTACCATATTACCCAGCAATTCCACTCTCCAGATATACACCCCAAAGAACTGAAAAGAGGGACTCAAACAGATACTTTTACACCAATGTTCACAGCTGCATTACTCACAAAATATAGCCAAAAGGTGCAAACCACCTATGTGGCCATCAGATGAATATACAAAATGTGATATATACATACAATGGTTTATTATGGAGTCAAAAAAAGTAATGAAATTCTGATACATGCTATCCATGGATAAAACTTGAAACGTTTATGCTAAATCAGAGAAGCCAGACACAAAAGAACAATATCATATGCTTCCACTTACAGGAAATATCTGTAATAGGCAAATTCATAGAGATAGACAGAAAGTAGATTAGAGGTCACCAGGGGCTGGGAGCAGGGGGGAATAGGGAGTTATTACTTAATGGGTACAGAGCTTGTTTTGGTAATGGATGGTTGCACAAACATTGTAAATGTAATTAATGCCACTGAATTGTATATGTAAATCAAGGTAAGCCACTGTACACAATTTGTGCTGACTGGATTAAAATGGAACACATAATCTATTCTGATTCTTTTAAAAAAGCAACACTTTTCTTGCCCATATTACTACCTTCTCCCTAATTTTCTTCCAATGATGACTTAGCACCAATAAAAATCTATGATCAGGAAATGCTAGCATAAAATACAAGAACAATAAGACAGAATAGTATATAGAATGTCAAGAATATGGAATATTTACATAATAGACTTTATACCACGGATTTTTATTATTAATTTTTAAAGGGAGGTTTGTATGATTTAGATGTTTATGCAATCTATTAATCGATTTGTTGCTTGTAAGACAAACTCTGCTGCAAACTGCAAAAAAGCAAAATTAATTTGCTGACCTAACTATTACTGGCATTAAGTGACCCATCTGAAAGGATTTTAAAATCTGTTAATTAGGTCTTCAGAATAATGTATTTGAGCAAAACAAAAATGAGACTTTTTGGTATATATGCATATAATTCTATATATATATATATATATATATATTTTAAAGATTTATTTATCCCCCCCTTGCTGCTTGTGCTTGCTGTGTCCATTCGCTGTGTGTTTTCTCCATGTCTGCTTATCTCCCCCTTGCTGTGAGGTCCCGCTGCATCAGCCCACCGCGCCGCGCGGGCTGGCCTGCCCTCACAAGGAGGCCCCGGGAAGCGAACCCCGGGCCTCACACATGGTAAACGGGGGCTTTATCGATTGAGCCACACCCACTTCCTGTTGTGAGGTCTTGCTGCATCAGCCCACCGGGCTGCGCGGGCCGGCCTGCCCTCACGAGGCGGCCCCGGGAAGCGAACCCCAGGCCTCCCATATGGTAAACGGGAGCTCTATCAATTAAGCCACACCGGCTTCCCTATAAATAATTCTATACACTACATGTTGACTTTGCCAAGAGCAAAACTATCCAGCTGTAAAAAGAAGATTGAAAAGACCAATATGTACTTTACAGTTCTTCCTGCAATAACATGTCATTCATCAATGGCTAGAACCCAACACTATTTGTGCCTCTAGATTTATTTTACATGCACATGTGTAAGACTAAAGAGTATTTATTACTTCTAGAATTAGAGATATCATATAGGCACTACAAAATGTTCTAAAACATACTTAAAAGGCAATTTTTCTACTTTACTCTTTCAAGAGTAATGACAGCAACTAGATTTATATTGCAGTAGTAAGGTATTTGTATTACTACAGTAACAAGAAGAACTCTGAAGTCTACTGAGTGAACAATTAAAAACTGGTATTATTAATGTATATAAATATTATCATTTGTACAAACAGTTAATACTAAGTATAGAGCAAAATACTCTACAACAATCACTCCAGTTGTGCTCAATGGATTAAGACAAAATCTTCAGGAAAAAGTCAAAGCAAAAAACAATCTCAGTTAATCAAGTAACAAACATAAGGAAAGATATCACTATTTCCCTTTTGAAATATGACACAGAAAAGAACACCATCAAAATAAATGAAAAACATTAGCTAGCTATTTGAAACAGAAAAAGTGTAAGGATCATTTTATACAGATCATTTTGGTACAAGTTTTATAGTAGTATATTTAACTTCATATTTGAGGTGAATTCAAAATCTGGTATATTCCAATTTTCTAAAGCTTTTCCAACAAAGACTAAGCTACAGGTTGTGGATTAATTGCAAATTGAGAATGTGGGTTTTTTCACAGGAATTTTATTTTATTTTTTTAAATAAGGGTGATGTTTTATTTATTTCATCCTTGGTCTAAACAGTTATGGTAAATTAAACAGTATAAATATTATTTCCCTTACATTCTATTTGTTGAGGAAAAAATGAAGTTGAATAGGGACCCTGAAGGAAAACTCTAACAAAGCAAAATTCCAAATGTAAAATTTCTTTTAATCCTTTAAACTACGTATCTAATGCCATAACCAGAACAAGAACTCTCCTTGCTCTACGTGAAAGAGTAATAATTTTTTTTTACTAAACTTTGCTAAATAGAAGCTGACCAAAATGAAACTAATTTAAGAAAGTCAGAGAGGTAAAAAGCTGCTTTAAAAAGCACAGGCTATACCTTACATTTTGACTACTATTTATTGGTGCCTACGAGGTTTCCAGTAGGTGCTGTGCTAGGCTACAAAAGAAGTAGAGAGCCAGATACACAACAAATACAGACGGTGCAGCTAAGACACAGAGTTTGAAGGATCAGCCACACAGCTGCCATCAGCAAGAGCACAGATCTGGACTTGGGCTCACCTGACTTTGAAGCCCAGGCGCTTTCTTACTGACTTTCAAGAGGGTAAAATTAAGATATTTAATTAAAGATGTGAGAGATGGGGAGAACGAAAAGTCAACAAGTTAACAAAAAGACCAACTCAAAATCAAAAGTACTATTTTTCTTGGTTCCTGAGAATTAAAACCAGGTAAACTCCCTTCTATACCTGTCTTCCCTGTTCATATCAGAATTACTGCTCGTGTTGATTTTGATTTCTCTGACTAAACACAACTTGCCTGGTGTGAGAAGCACATCCTACAAGGTCACAGTGTTGATTTCAAGTTTTCATTTGCATTGGCAAGTATTTTTCTCCCAGTGATGGGAAATGGAAAGTCATTCCACTGAGTGCCCACTGGTGCTGTACTGATGAAAAGCAGTAACTCTGGCCTGACTGGACGGCACACTGAAAGGAAGAAAGCTTGCTATGTGATTAACTTTGCTAACACTAAAAACATTAACATCAGTGAAAGGTCAAAAGAAGTTTTCATCAATGTAAATGTCAGAGTAAAACAAAGCTAACACTCAATAATTTTTTAATAATTCAGATAAAAGTATAGTTAATAAACCAAGGAATAAGGAGGACTTACTGATTAATTACTCTTTCACACAACACTTCCTAGTCACACCAATCAACATTCACATATTTCTACCAAAATCTCCAAGCCCCACATTTCTTTACTTTTGCCTCTTCCTTCCCTCCCTTCCTCCCTCTCTTTCTCTCTCTCTCCCCAGAACCTTTCCAATCTCAGGTTGATTATTTGGCTTCTGTGGCTTGTAATCTGGAGCATTGGTACTAGGCCTGTTTTTGTTTTTCTCCTGAAATGAAAACAAGAATGTCATTTTCTTTAATGAGGCAATTAAAATACTACAAATTCTTATGTTGCCCTCATGTATGATGTACCTGTTTGTGGATAAATCACACTTCCTTTCTGAAGCCTCTCAAGCTGACATCTAGTAGTAACAGTCTTTACAGTGGTATGTTTTCACTATTGTTCAAAACAAGCAAACAAAAAACCACAAGAGTATCAAACTATTCAATTGAATGTGTCTCTAGCTCATTTCCAAAATAGTACTGTCATGCCAAATTTGAATATAAAGCAAAGAAATTTGCTCCTACACATCTCTGTAGGGGATTTTAATCCAAGAAATATTCTGTGTAAATAACTAACATCTTAGAACTTGACAGAAGCAACTTTAGGAAAGTTAGCAGAGGATAACTCGCCACAAAACAGGAAAAGCTGATCAGTGCTGAGATTTAAACATCTGAAAATTATTACTGTCAAGGAGGGTGGAGGTAGAGGATATTTTTCCTTGACTATGAAAATACCAATATCACAGGAATGTAAGGGCCACTTAATTTACCTATACACAGCTTCACTGAAATTACCTTAAAGAGAGAAGATAAACTTGTCCTTTAACAGTTACTTAAGAGCATGATAATACACTGAATTATTATTTTCAACTCTTTTAAAAACTGCTATATCACTTTTTTCACTTTGATGTTGACAACTTCATATTGTCCATAGGTTAATGATCACCATCAAGGCGACAAATGATTTCTTTTATTCCTTTCATTTTCTAGAATATTTTTTGGCTATTATTGAAAAAATACATTCAGAAAACTTTGCATGACAACCTAGTCTGTGCTAAAAAGTAGAGGGTGAAAGACTGAAGTCCAGCACAGCCACCTTTCAGGCTCAGAAGATGCTTACTATCACAAGGATTTGTGAGATGCTAGAAAGCTATCACTAAGTACCATTTCACATTTAACATGTAATACTTCTTGAGCTCCTAACTACATACAGGCGAGGCACTGTAAAGATGAAAGTAAAGAGTGAAAGGAAAATAAGACATGGTCTGTCCTCAAGATGCTCAGTTTAGCAATCTCCCAGCCTGAAAATGAAGAACAAGTATTGCAATGTGAATGGTTATTCCACTCTTCCCTCAAAAATCCTTTCCAGGATTTGCATTTTCTTTTATTTTTGTAATAGTTTTCCATAATCCATTGCAAATTCTTTGAATTAACCCTCATCACACAACAAAGTAGTAAATAATGACAAAAGTGAGCATTTATCACATACTTGGTATGTGCCAGCCCTGTTCTGTTTTACGTGTATTTATGTGAATTGGAAACTTACACAGTATTTGTTGACTGCTTATCAAAAAGTCAAAATAGCTGATGCGATAGGAAACAAGATTCCTTCACCAGAAAAAGTAAAACTGTAGGCTCACTCCTAATATTACATTGACTAGATAACATGTGCAAACCCCCCAGAAGTTACTAGTGAATAGAGTATACAGTTGTGTTTTAATTAACCTTATGCTCACAAGACTTTTTAGTTGTTCAAATGAAATATATGTTAAACAACGTACCACCCAGGGCTATCAAACTTTCTGGAAAGGACACCAACTTCAGCTGTGTTTTACAGAGAACTCCACACAGGCAATAAACAAACACAAAAGTTGCAATTTACTGAGCCTCTGCTATAGATCAGACAATTTATAAAAAATGTATAATTCAATCATAACAACCACTTTGTAAACATTATTTCTATTTAACTGAGGAGAACAGGTCAGAGAAGGTATGTAATTGGCCCCAAATCACAAACCTAGTTAAATGACAAAACAAGGATTCAAAACCAGGATAGGAGGCTCCATCCAAACTTTTCTATTGAGCCACAAAGCAGCTTTCCAAAGTACCAACAACAGGAAATCTCTATTAACTGAAACTTTGTAACTCTGAAGTACAAACATAATCAAGTTCCCAAGAAATATAAATTATATTCCTTTTTTTGTTGTTGTTGTTTTGAAATTAACAATTTTTTTAAATTTTTATTTATTTTTTGAGGCCAGGGTTTGAACCCAGGACCTTGTATGTGGGAAGCCAGCGTACAACCACTGAGCCACATTGGCTCCCCTATGAATCATATTCTTATTCAAAGAAAAAGTTTTAGTTTTTGCTTTTTGCAATCAAGGATAATACCCATTATGCAGTCTTAAAATACCAAGTATGGAAAGTCCATCCCCCAACCTCCTTTCCTGTTTTTTCTTCACAGTACTTTTTATCCCCTGACGCACTGCACTGTACTCATTTAGTATGCCTCCCTCCACTAGAAAGTAAACTATATGAGGGCAGAAATCATTGTCTATATTATTTTCACTGCTATCTCCAGCATCTAGGAGAGTGCCTGGCACAAAGTGCATATTTAAGTGTGCAATAAATTTGTGAAATGAATGAAAGCCTGGCATACAGTCGATAAATATTAGTTCCTTTCTCTTTCCTTGACAGCAGGATACCACTCCCTTAAAACCAAATTCTGACCTGTAATCGATTAAAAATGTAACAGAATTTCTTATTAGCATTATAATAAAAACGTAAAAAGCAAGTCAAAAATAGCCACAGTCAGCAAAGCCTAATTTATCTAGCATCATCAGGAGATAAGGGGGTCCACATAAACTAAGTTTTGAACACATGCATGTTTAAGGGACAAAACTTTAATCAATTTTCATAGGGATCTTTATTAATATCAATATCCATGATTTTACTTTGGGGCAATTCTGACTTGGCTCTCCTGAAACAGCAACTTGTCAGCTGACACTTCTCTTCTCACTGTGATTCTTTTAACCATAGCTCATTCCTTTTCTAAGGTTTAGGAAATTGAAAACTAAGCATCTTCTGTAAAATGAGCCTAAAAAAATCCAAGGGAAGAGTCTAAGTGAAAGACCTAACTTCAGTGCAGGAGTTTGTGACCACTGTTCTGGGGCCTCTTTGCCAGAAGGTTGAATGTAAGTAAAGCACTACTTACTAAACATGCTGTTTGAGAGATGGATATACAGAAAATGAAGAAAGAGACAGCCATTCTTAATCTCTGACTCTTAATTATCAAGATCACAGTCAAGGTCAGTGACTAGGTTCTATTTGAGAGAGCCCCAATCTTAGATGAATCAAGTAAAAATGACATGAGTGAAACAATGGAAAAGTGCTACTACTGCTCTCCCCTGGGTCATGGGAACCTGGCCAGTAGAAATATAATCAAATTAAAATATTTCTGAATTATAGTTTAAGATCCATATATACTGTAAAGATTACCAAAATATCTGTAACAACGCAAAAATTCCCTTTAAAGTATTCTGATGATCACACAAACTTTGTAGGTATGGAACTCATACAGTAATAGTCTACATTACTACATTATACCTGTTTTTCAAGATGCAGCATATTCATACATATGTGTATTTCATTCTAAACAATACTTTGAGGGAAAAAAATTCCTTACAGGGCTGCAACTCTTCAGACTTAAGATTGATTTTGTTAATTTACCCAAGTGTAATGTGTTAATACTAAAGAAGCAATACTTAGTACTGACAAGACTGGGGACCTGGGTAGTTCCTCCTTAACTGGGCAGTTTTAAAATTTCACTTCATTAGATGCACTCATGGTACTAAAGTCTCACAACTCCCTTAACTGAAGGCAAATACTTTTTTCCAATAAAGAGAGGGCCGAATATAGGTGTTATTTCAATCAAATGGGATTGATTTAAGTTAGAATTTATTTTTCAGGAAACCTGTATCAGGGAGACTCTGATCTTACCCACCCCTTAGTGATTTACAAAAACACAGGTTCTACTGAGACAGTTCACTCTTTAGCTCAAAAATACTCTCCGTGGTACATTTCTTCCATAATCTTTGGAGAATACATTTAAACTCAGGATAAGTTATTCTATGTACCTATTAGAAAAACGAAAAAATGGAGCATATTCAGCAGAGGATTTAGTAATCTAATCAACACATTCAACTTTCAGTTTGATTCTTTAAAGATTTAAAACTTGCACCCTCTATTAGAAACTGATTAGATTTAAGGGGGGAAAAACCGAAACAGAAGTTCTGAATCACTGGAATTTTTGTTCTATTTCCTGTTAACACACTGATAGGACCATCATTCAACATATTCGTTCCATAAGCATGTTTTAAAGAGCTACAAGATCCTTTTGAAACAACTCAGTACTAAGTTGGCCTGTAGCTCCTTTACCTGACAGTTCTTCCCATTGTTTCTAATTAAAAGGGCTCAGCTAAAAGCATACAATAAGATGAAAAGCAAGTCATCCTTTATTAGGAAACGCAATAGTTACCAAATTAAAAGTTGCAAATGGCCAAGGTTTAAAATCAATCACAATTCCACTGTTACAAAGAATTCAAAAGTATTTTTTTAAGTGTCAATACTGTGCTACTCTAGGAAGACTGAGGTAAGCAGTAGTAGTGTAAAAACTGAAAGCAAAAAACTCTATTCCATGCCCACCAAATTCTGTGGCCAAATCTGAAATTGCATAATAAGCAACATATTCTTTTGAGTGAGCTAAAGCAGAAACTAATTCCTGTTATAAAATGTGAATCAACCTGACACTAAAACTTGACACTTGACTGACTTAAGTAAAACAGACAAAATGGATGCAAAATTATACTGCCTTACCGATGCCTTGAATACACGAGCTTAAGTGTTCAAGAACTTTCCAATGAATAAAGGCACTGAAAACAGCCTTCACAGTTGAGAACCGGAATTTCACGAACTATTGAAAAACCCATGTGAAGCTGCAAATCCCCTCCACTCTCCTGGAAACCCCTCTTATCAGAAACATTTGAAGAATTTCGCCACAACAATTAAGCTGATTTGAAGAACGGAACCTAACATCTCAAATATACTATATATGGAATGAAACATGGCCAAACACAAATACAAACTCACACACACGGTCTCTTGACACTTCGGTTGCCTGAACAATCCCCACAACATCAGCAACAAAAAGGTACACCTGTCACCTGTTCCGCACCACCAAGAGACCCTAGCAGCCTCCCTGCCTCAACCACAATCTTAGGGTTTTTGAGGTCGACGGCACAGAAGACTAGAATAGTCCTGCGAAATCTAAGGGGCTTGCTCCCCACGTCAGAGGAGGCTACAGAAAACCAAGCCTGGAGAAGGGAACGTTCTCCCCCGCCCCCCACCCCCATGAGCCCCGGTCGCCTCCAGCACCCCGCCCCAAAGTCATCTTCAACCAGACCACTGCTCCCCAAACAGACCCCCCCATCCCGCACACGCCTTGGGGGCGGGCGGGGGCAGCGGTGCAGAGCCCTCCTCACCCGGATCCCCGCCCCGCGGGCCCCCCACAGGGCCTCCCCCTCCCCCTCCGCTCACTCCCCGGGGCCCAGGCCCGGCCAGCGCTCCCCGCCCCCACCCGGTCTGAGGACTCGGGGGGCCCCCTCTTTCTCGAGGGCGAAGGAGGCGCGGACACCCGCCCGGGCCTCGCGCGTTCCGCGGCGCCCCTTCCCCACGGGGCCCCGGAGCCGCTTACCCTCGGCCGCCGCCGCCCCCTCCTCGGCCGCCGCTCCCACCAGGGCCGCCGTCTCCGCCTCCACGGCCGCCGCCAGCGCCGCCGCCCCCGGCCGGGGGGTCCCCGCCGCCCGCCCGCGCTGCTCGCTCAGTCCCCGCCGCCGCCGCCCGAGGCTGGGGGGTCGGCCGGGCCGCCGCGCCGCGGTGCCGCAGCTCCAAGGGGACGGCTGGACCGCGCCGCCGCGCCCCGACCCTCGGCCCCCACCCCCCGGCGCTCGCCTGCCCTCCCCCCACCCCCCGGCGCTCGCTCGCGCTCGCCGCCGCGCCGCCAGCCCCGTCCCGACCAAAATACGGCCGCAATATGGCGGCGCCGCAGCAAACACCGCGAGACCGCGCGCGCCCGAGACTGCGCGGGGCGGGGCCGAGGCTGCGCGGGGCGGGGCCGAGGCTGCGTGGGGGCGGGGCCGAGGCTGCGCCGGGCGAAGCCTGAGGGGACCCGGGATGGGGCGGTTGCGCTGACGACTTGCGGGTGGCCGGGGTCCTACGACCTTGTCGGGTCCCCTCAGGTTGCGGGGGACAGGTTCTCCCCCATCCCCGGGGCCGGTCGGGGTTTGGGCTGAAAGAAGAGCCCTCAAGCTCTGGTCTCCCGCGCGCGGCGCGCTCTCGCTCCAGCCAGAAGCAGGCGGGGGGCTCGGGCAGAGGTGCGGGAAACGCGGGGTGTGGGCCTGGGGGATCGGGGCGGGAGCCACTGACCGGAGGGGATCCGGAAGGTGGGATCTAAGTGGGGTCTTGGGTCGGGGGACTCGGGGATGGGGCGTGGGGAGGAGTTGGGG
>JAQZBX010026207.1:0-29082 GCA_029593785.1 Cabassous unicinctus
AGTTGACACATTAGCCTAACCATTACAGCTAGATTCTGTGGTTAGCTATTGACACAGTTACAAGCCCTACTCTACCTTGACTGGCTCTTTCCAAAGTAGGGCATTATTAAATTGGGGAAAGGAAACTGGGACTTTAGAGTTCTGCACAGCTTTCTTTGCAAGAGCTTTTTCTTCAGGGTCCCTTCCAAAGACTGTTATATGGAAGGTAATGACTTATTGTGCCTACAAGAAGCTTGCTTATCACATTCAGCGACCATCTTCCCCCTCTGTTCCAACACTTTTGAGTTTCACCTGCTGAAGAACAAAATATCTCAGTACTCTCCTGGATTATCTCTGTTTCCTCAAGATATATTGTGCATATTGTTCTTCTTTGTATCTTTCTTACCACTGTAATAATCCAAATTATAAATAAATAGCTTTATTGGTCTTGATCTTACTTTAAAATTCACTGCTATATCCTTGCACTAGAACAGAGCCTCATACTCTCACTATTTGTTTAAAAACAATACTTGTTGGATGAATGAAACATTGAATATTTCAAAACATTATGATAGATTATATATGGCTAATATTGACCATCTAACATAGAAGAGGATAATCTGCATTTGCAGCCTCTTTTCCTAGCAATGTGTACTCAGATGCACATTCACGCTTTTTACAGTTGTTTCTCCCTTACTCACTATGATGGTTAGGGTAATGTGTCAACTTGGCCAGGTAATTGTGTCCAGGTGTTAGGTCCAGCAAGCCCTGGGTTAATTGTAATACAAGATCATTTATGGACTTCCATCACCAGTGAGTTTACTGCATGGATAGCTGATTACACCTGCATCAATCAGGGAGATTGCATCAGCAATGGGTGATGTTTTTATCCAATCAGTTGAATGCCTTAAAAGGGGAAGTGATTTCAACATTCAGAGAGAATTTCCCAGCTCATCTTTGGACAGCCAACTTCTCCGAGAAACTCATCAAAGACCTTTCATTGGACTTTCATCAGAGCCCCTGGCTTGCAGCCTGCCTGCAGAACCTGGACTTGTGCATCCCCATGGCCATGTGAGAGACTCTTATAAAATCTCATATTAGACAAATATCTCCTGTTGATTCTGTTTCCCAAGAGAAACCTGACTAATACACTCACCATTTCATTTATGTTGGTGTGGATACAGCAAGTGATACATAGTTCTTAACTAGGGAAAGTTTCCTCCCCAAGGTATATTTTGCAATGTCTGGAGACATTTTTTGTTGTCATAATTGGGAAGGGAAGTGCTATAACTGTCATCCAGTCACAAACATCCTAGTATGCATAGAACTGTCCTGTAAAACAAAGAACTATATGGTTAAAATACCAATAGTGCTGAGTTTGAGAAACTATTTATATTTCTAGAAACTAGTTCTCTATATTTTTAGAATGTATAACATGCTTAATACATATGTTGAATATATTAAACAGATATCGCTGTTCTTTCTCTTGCTCCAAACAATTCTTCTCTGCTAATTTTCTATATATTTTTATTTTTCCCATCTCTCTTTGAAAATTGTTTCTTATACTATATCCTGACACAAAATTTCCAGAAGAACAATTTTTGTTACATTTTTCTCTCAAAATAAGTTTATTCCTTTGCCATTTTTATGTGGATTCTATAAGTTAAACATTGCTAACAAACTCATTCTTTTCAGTCTTATAAGCTAATTCAAGTGTTTTCAATCTTGGCCTCACCACTGGTTTATAAAATAAGAATCTCCTTATCCAAGATCCGAGGGATCACATTTTTAAAACCTCTTCTAATTACTATAAAGTACAGAGATGAGGATATGATCCCTGTTCTAAGCAAATTGAACTTGCATGATGTTTACCATCAAGAATGTATCCTTATAAGCCTAATGCAGCAAGCAGAAGTCAAGATAAAAATGATCTCAGAATTCTAATAAAGCCCTCCTCCTTCCTATATTTGTATATATAATTTTAGTACTGAAAAGAATGGTGTCAAAGACAGATGAATTGAATGAAAGCCTTCTCCCTATACCATGCTTCTTATCTCAAATATAACCCAGCTCTTTTCCAATGGCTTGCTATAAGCCCTACTTCTCAATAACCCAGTCTTTAATATGGGGCAGAATTGGCCATATTTACATGAATTGTATCTTTCAGAAATAAGAATAAGGAATCTTGAGATGGTCAATTTTAGTAGAAGACCAGGAATGTATGAGTATACTAATTTAGAGAGTGGTCAGAATAAGATGGTAATGGAAAATTGCAGAAAGGAGATTAGAGTTCCCCTTGGGGTTTTGGCAGAACCATTATTACAGGTTGATAGCTTACATCTTTTAATCAAAAGATGTCATGTTTAGTAATCACCAGGGGATAGGAGATTTAGAGAAACCATGGGAGGATAATTTGCCTCTCATATTCAGCCTTTATAAAGGGTATTTATTTGGGATTGAAGTCCTGAGTTACCAGGCCATAAAATGTAAGTTTCTTCCCTCACTAGAGACCATTGCCACATGTTGGAGCAAGACAGCTGCTGAAGTTTGCCAGGGTTCAGGCTTCTTAGTTTCCTCTCTTCCCAGGGCTCTGTTTCTCTCTGGGCTCAACTCTTCTGTTTCCTCCACAAGGTCAGCTGTAGACTATGAGGCTTTCTAGGCTTTGCCTCCCTCCACAAAGGCAGCTGTAGACTCTCATGCAAATGGATTATGTCTATTCCTGTGGCTCATCTCCATCCCTGGGCCTTCTCCCCTTCCTCATGACCAAGTTCTCTTACTTCCGGGGCTCCAGGTCAAGACTCCAACATCAGAACTACTCCAACTCTGTCCTTTGGCATTCCCTTTATATTTGATTCCCCACCCACCAAGGGGTGGGCTCAATGCCCTACTGATGTGGCCCAGTCAATGCCCTAATCATAACTTAATCATGCCCAGATTACCAGACCAGTTTACAAGTATAATCCTTTATCTATTTTTGGAATTCATAACTATATCAAACTGCCAAACTGCTACATAATCCCACAAGAATTCATGTTCCTTAGGTTTATTCATAAATTGTAGATGTGAGATTCAGGTGAGAAACCAGGATTCATTCCCGACATTCAACTGCAATAAGCGGCCTGGAGACCACTTAAGTCTTTTTTGACTTATGGTAAAGATCCTTTGCACTTACAGTTTCTTGATTACCATATTTCAAAAGGAAGTTCATTCATTAATGCTCAAATGTGTAATTGCCTTGCCCCATGGGTATGGCAAAATTAGAACACAAATCCAGCAGCTTTTCTCAAACTCTGTTGGCAAAAGACTACTAGGCCATATCTCTTATGAATGACCTCTGATTTCTTCATGCTGTTAGAATGCAACCAATCAGCCACAGAGTTAGGAGCAATGGAGACTCTGTACATTGTCTCCTCTTGATAGACCATCCAATGCATGCAAGCTGAAGGCCAGACTGTGTCATTGTTCTGTGTCACACAATTTCCAATGACTGATGATTTGACCTACTATGTCACCTTAGGAAAAGAAGAAATGCAGAGTCAGTGCTTCAGATCAGAATTTGAGAAGCATTATTGTTTCCAGGCCCAGAAGAAACAGCTTCAGCTGGGGCAGCTGGAGAAGGAACAATGAACAGAGTGCAGACTTGCAGAGTCTGCAGGAGAGGAAAAACAGGCCAATTCAGCAAAGTAAGGCCCTGAAGTAATTGGCAGAGGAGTTGAAGAAGAGATGTCAGTGTACCACCCTGCTGGAGTAAGGCTGCTTTAGAATGTAGGTTGTGAGATGGTGAAAATAGAGACTGGAACATTGGCAATTACAGAAGGAACTTTTATGCATTTACTTTTGTTGCAGTTGGGCAGTTTGATGTAATTATGAATTCCAAAAATATAATTGGATCATGCTTATAAACTGATCTGTTAATCTGGACATGATTAAGTTATGATTAGGGTGTTGACTGGGCCATGTCAGTAGGGCATGGAGTCCCACCCCTTTGGTGGGTGGGGAATCAAATATAAAAGGCAAGGCAAAGGACAGAGGAAGCAGTTTTGAGAAGCAGTTTTGATGAAGCATTTTGATGTTGGAAAGAAGGCCCCAGGAGAAGAGAAGCAAGCCGTTTGCCTGATTGTCTACAGCTGACCTTGTGGAGGAAACAGGACCTAAGCCCAGAGAGAAACATACACCCCAGAGGAGAGGAATCCAAAGCCTGAACCCTGGCAAACGTGGGCAGCTGTCTTGCTCTAACACGTGGCAATGGACTGTGGTGGGAGAAGAAACTTAACGCTTTATGGCCTGGTACCTGTGGACTGCTACCCCAAATAAATATCATTTATAAAGACCAACCCATTATTGGTATTTCACATTAGCAACCCTTGGCTGACTAATACAACTTTCTTTTGAAAAGACCAACCTATAATTAACTTAAACAGCACCTTAATCCTAAATCCAAACATCAGAATCAGAAGGGACCTTAGAGAATCACATAGTTCATTTTAAGATAAAAAGTTTAAATATTTTAGTTAATTAAAATCAATTTACTGATGTGTATAATATTAAACAGATAGCAAAAAGGACAATCTAAGTTATTGTTTCTATACAAATTGACTCTAAAACACTTCTTGAAGCTTCACAATCTGTCAAAGATATATTGTTTTCCATTGATGGATTTTCCAAAAACTTCTTTGCTAACCAATCTCAGGGCAAACAGTCAAAAGTTTGAATGATGTTTTAAATTGTCTAGCTTGAAAATTTAATGTTAAAATTTAAGGTAAATGCTAATTTCCTAACTCATATTTCCTGCTTGTGCTTGTCACATGGGGAGGAATTAACTTGGACTCCCTTCATCTTGTTGAGGCTACTTTGGATTATAGAACATGCATACATATAACAGGACTAAGGTATATTTTGTTCTTAATCCTCCCATGAAGACATTAAGCCCCAAGTGATTTGGGAAAGCCATAGTTATTGATGGTTACCTGTTTCCATGTATCTATTCATCTGGGCATGCTTTTATCTATAAGATCCCCAAATATTTATTTGGTGAATTATGAATTTCTCATAATTTAATTTAGCAACTGACACACCAATTTCACCTTGGATATATATCCAGATACTGAAAGAGCCTTGAAGAGAAATAATAATATTAACAGCCTGTATTTCATTTACAAGTATAATGACTGAACAACACCTGACACATAATGACAGATTACCAAATGAATGAATTTATAAAGCATTTTTATTTTATTTGTTTATTTCATTTTATCTTTAAAATGCCTATATATGTTTTCCTTTCCCTTTCGTCCCCAGTACCATAAGCTATATTGCCAGAACTAAGGTTTGTCACTCCCATAAAGGGTAAGACAAGTAATTTCCTTATTTTTAGGCTTTGTAAAAATTTGTTTGAATGGTGGCTTTTAAAAACTGTCAAAAGTGACTTATTTAATAATATACTTTGAGATAAAACATTACCAATTATGACTTCTTTGTTATCCATTAGATACCTTAATCACATATGCATCTATAGCTATGGTGTTTTTGTTGAAATAATTAAGAATTTATAGTTCTCTTAACAAAGATATTAGGGTGAAATTTTATGATTCAAAGTTTCATTGTACCTCAAATAAATTATTTGAATACTTAGAATCTATTTTTAAACAATTCAATTAGAATTACTTAGGAAATATGTAAACTGGATAGATGCCATAAAAATTAACCTAAACCTTGTGTATTCTGGTTCTATTCTAATAGAAAAAACTGATAAAATTATTTCAAATTCATGAGAAAATTAATGACAGTTTATCTTTGATTTTAATAAAAAAAGAGGATTCATTGTTTTCCATAACTTTGTCTTAATAGTTAACAACTTCCATTAATTTCTAGAGAGATTTTTATGTTAGCTATCCCCAATCTTACTGCAAAAAACAAATCAAAGCTCTAATTGACACATGCTTGTGTTTTCCTTTCAATTTCAGGATGTGAGAGAGGTCTTGAGCAGGTATGTTTACTTTTCAAATCAGTGAGGGTGTTAGGAGAAGCTGAGGAGATTGGTGAATAACTTTAGACATCAGTTGTGACACTGAGATGCATCTGTTCTAAGGTCTTTAAAAATTTACAATGTCACGTGATTGGAACTGAAGACCATCCCCATGGAGCTGAGGACAAGATGTCTTGCCCCTGAGATGGGAAATGCTAAGGAAGTTCCAAGATATGTTGGGAAAATATCATACTAAGGGCATGGCTATTATTGTGGTTTGGTAGTGTATCAATCATGCTGTGGAATCAAATAGATTCCAAAGGCTTTGTGACCAAAATCAGCAAAGTTTTATTTTGAGATTTTGTTATCTGTTTATTACTGGATTTTGTGGGGCTTATGTTTCACATCTTCTAACTCTGAGGCCCTCACTCTGCAGCCCTGACTGACAGAGGCTTCATTTCTGTCATGTTGTTGGTAGCCATAGAAAATGACAAGTATATGATGAATTGTGCATTAGCTTTTAAAGGCACCCATGCTGAAGTGATGCACATTTCTTCCCTAAATATTTCAGTGGCCAAACTCAATCATATAACCATGCCAAACTGTGATGTGGAATAGCATCATGCATTCAGAAAGATGAGCTTAAAGATATTGCAAACAGTCCTAAAAATTATCATAGTCACTGACACCCATATAAGCTTCATTTACTTAGAACAATGGTCTTGAAAGTGTAGTTCATCTCTTATCAATTATAGTATTAGGAACAATAGTAAAAACAAATCTGCATTTCATTTTTTATAAATAAGGGAAAATATGATTGGAATACTAAATAAACCATAATATTTGAAAACACACTTGAAAAATCAATATTAAAGAATTCCAAAATATCTATTCCAAAATATCAGTGTTTTGCTTTTTTTTGTCTGTTAATTTGTTGAGTTTCTTGAAAAATCCATTCAATAAAGCCAATATATTCACTTATTTTGATTTGGAAATAATTGTAGTGTCATAAAATAGTTGGTTCACTTTGAGTGTATTGTTCTTTAAAAGATTATAGGCTCAATATTTAAAATTTTGTTCCTTAAACCAATTTACATCAAGAAATGAAAACAGACTGTTGTTTAATAGGGGTTCTACTACTTAGAGTGAAACAGTTTTGTTTTAGACTGAGAAAACCAATCTTAGCATTACTGTTCAATGACCCAAATCATGTGCTACACATGAATTACATATTAACTGAATTATTTGATGCAAGTCACAAAAACATTCAGATTCATCTGTATATTTTACATTTTTTACCATATTATTTTAATAATTATTCAACAAATAAGTGTCTATTTTAAACAATTCACTCTTCTCAGCTCTGGAATATCTAACTTAACAAAATAAAAAATTTTGCCCAAATCCACATATTCATGTAACAAATTTTAATTAAATTAAGGAAGTTACACAGAATGTTAGATTATGGCAAAAAAAATACTGAAAAAATAAGTTCTGGAGGAAGGCATCTAATTTTAAATTGAGTAATCAAGGAAGACCTCATTCAATAGGTAATAAACCAACAAATACCTTACTTGGAGGAGAAAATTCCAGGCAGTGGAAACAAGTAACACGGGCTGAGATGAAAACATGATGGGTGTTTTTCAGAAATTGTGAGGAAGCTCATGTGACTCAGCATAGTGAAGGATGGGAGGGTCAGAGAGATCATGGAAGAACCAGATGGCACAATCTCTGTAGAGGAGCCACTGCAACCATGATGCTGTATCTATGAGTGAAATAGGAAATCACTGATATATTGCAAATGGAGGAATAACAAGATTGGACTAATATTTTAAAGGTGTCACTTTGTTTATATTGATGACAATAAATGACAGAGCACTAAGGATTGAAGTGGGAAAAGCTGCTGATAGACTTTTTGATAATACAGTGAGAGATGATTGTGTATTGGAACATGGGGACAGTACTGGAAGCTATGAGGAATGAATAGTGTTACAGTATATTTTGAACATGCAACTGGCAGTATTTGATGTTGTATTAGATATGAAGTGTACCATGTTTGTGCACATCACTTCATCTGATCTCTACAGTAGGGTCACCTTCTCTATAAATGTGAAGTCTTTGAACTGCTCTCCTATACATTACTTGCCCAAATATTGTGTACTCCTCTCCTTACAGGCCCCTCTTTTTTATTTTACATTGGACTTTTGTCAGTCAAAATCATATTGATCTTTTTTTTTTTCTTTTGGACATATCTTCCAGCCAACTGACAATAAATTCGAATATTTCTATAAAGGATAGTTAAACAATCAACCCCCAGATTTAGACACTAGGTTTTCCTGAAGAGTAACTTTCCACAAGTAAGTCTATACTTGAACATAAGACTGGGTGGTTTATTCAAACAGCTAATAGGATACCAACACCCCCAAATCAGGTGACTGGTTTGTCAAAAGAATCAACTAAATACATTAATTATTGTGGCACATTGGGAAAGCCTCAGCTGAAGAGAAGTTGGAGGAGAGTGATATGTGGGGCTGATCAGGAGTGGCAAGTAAAATAACCTCATTAGCAGGGAAAAGGAATTGAATAAATTTTTATTCTTAGGGGTCCAAAAGGAAGAGAAATTGGGAACACTGGGATTTATCAAATTCCTGTGCTCTCTGAGCAACCAACTCTACTATGCATGCTTCATGAGTGCTTCTGGGGCTCCTCATAGATCCTATCCTCTAAGATAGAAAGAGAAGGGCAGGATGGAAGTGACTTGCATGTGTGTAGATACATATTCTACAAATCTGAGTGTTCACCTACATGGAATATTCTCTTTGCCATCTGAATGTGTGATTATATCTACCAAAAGGTACAAGAATAACCATTTTGATTTTTTTTCAAATTACTCAAATGGATTTAAGTTTTTTCTGACAAAGCATAAGATGCATGCTTGCATATATACACAAACCAGTTGATCAAGGGTTCATGATCCATGCTCAATATCCTTTTGTTAGTTTATAAAGTTAAAGTATAAAGCCATACATGTTGACATGCTCCCTTCAAATCGAAAAGAAATAAAACAAAATAATTCACCCTGTTAACTCCAACACTTAATAAAACTTTTTATTAATTGATGCACCAGTGAAAGTCTTCCACACCTATATCAATGGGTTCTTTCCATTTCAAACACAAAATTATTAGTAAAATAATGTCAGATTACTTTTGCACTATGTTCAGTCAATTTTTGGGGTGGAAGGGAAGGATGATCTTGTTCCATTTGATTGGTCTGATTATGCCTCATGTTTTTTAGCTGCCTAATAATGCTTAGGAGCAGAGAATATGAGTAAATGACCCACTGGTATTAATAAACTTAGAACAACATGCCGATTTTACATACATGAAGTATTAAATGCATTTTGTATCAGGAGACAAATTGTCATGGTCCTCATTTTCTGCCTTACTCCTATGAGATTTTGGAGAATATGAAGGGAAGCATTCCAGCATCATGACTCAAGGCATGTCCTAATGATTCTGATTGGTTAAGAAATTTCCCCCGAGTCAAGGACTGTTGATAAACCTGATCACCATTAGTGTCCTCCACCATATTTCTTCAGTAAAATTGGATCCATTCTGTCATTTCCACAAAGACTTCTCCACAAACATCATATTCCCCTGAATATGAGCCAAGCTCAGAAGAGATATCTCCTTTCCCTCTCACATATGGAGATGCAACTTGCTGAAGCACCTGCACACATCCAGGAGGGAAGATGACATCCATTAGCAGACTGAGGTCCTTCCAAAAGACCTTGATCATTTGCCTCCTGACTCTTTAAATCAAATTTTATTGAAGTATGTCGTACATACATGCTCATATATAAACAGTAGGTGTATAGTAAAAGTTGTGAACTTCTAAAACAAACATAGATATTTATCATCATACAGGGCTCTCATTCATCATCTTACCACCAACACCTTGCTTTGTTGTCAAATATTTGTTATAAACTATAAAACCATTGTCAAAATATTGCTAGTACTTATAGCCCTTTACTTATGCTTGGTGCATTTGACATATAGTATCAGACACTTTGGGGATAAAAACCAAGTGTTACTACTATTAGTACATTAAACAACTCAGAACATCTCCCAGTTAATGTGTAAGTGAATTAAATGGGGTTTTGTTATTATGTAGGATGTGTCTTATTAACTTTGGGGTGGGACCCATATTCTGCAAAGCCACAAAAATTTCAGGGGATGGCCTTGCTGCTTTCAAAGAAAAGCATGGGAAGTAATTAAAGTGACAGGACAGCATTTTATTCAATCTGCTGAGATAGGGGAGAAGTGAAGAAAACAATAGTTTGTCTCAACTCTAATTAACAACTAAAGAGTCCTTAAAAGACTTGTAAATCCAACAATAGTCTGGTTGGGAAAATAGGTCTCTGATTTTAGCCAAGTAAGAGAAAATTGCAATCTTTTATGCACTGTTTGTGCCTGAAATAATTCATAGATATGGAAAGGAATGAGGCCAAGTACACTTGTTGGAAAACCCTCCCACAACTCTCCATGACTTTACTGGAAGCAAACTTCTACTGGAAGTTCCCACCTGTATGCAAAAGGATATCTAAGGATGTCTAATTATTTGCAGAGATAACTAGGCACTGGGAACAGAAAATGCTTACTTTGGATAGCTATCAAATACTGTTCTAAAAATTATTAATTAGTGACTGCTTATTGACATTAGGCAGCAAATAGAACTTTGATTTCAGAAAGCCACAAAAAAGTATCAAAGTCAATATATCCTATTACAGTAGTTATTTTCTTAGAACAATGAGACTAATTGAAACAGAGATCCAGAATCTGATGAAATGCTCATATTGATTCCCTGTCTCCAAGAGGTTTATATTTTAAAAAGTTAAGCCACACTGACACCTGATGGAAACAGAAAAAAATGGAGATTCCTGTAATATCACAAAATTTTCTTCAATTTTCCTAATGAAGAATATTAGGACTTAGGAATTACAGTATCTTTTGCAATATAATTAAATCATGATCTCTATTAGAATCTCTGCCAAATATGTATTAGTTTTAATGGAATAAATCAATTATTTTTCCTTAACATTTTCTGGACCACAATAAGTACGTAGTTCAAAGATGATTGGGTATGGATCCTAGGTGTGACAATATAATATAAGTAGCTACAACTTGATCATGCTTTGATATAAAGCATATGATGTCAGTAGCTCTTTTGAAGGTGAAGTCATGTAAGAAATTGTTACCACAACCTCAACTGTTGAGAGAATATGCCCATATAAAATCATGTGGTGGTGGAAGAAAAAAAGAAAACTATTATTTAAAAGTGACCCTTTTATAAATTTAACAGCTTTACTTAAGCATAATTTGCAAGCCATGAAAATATAAAATTAGATAAAGAGAGCATGGATAAATTTTCTCAAAAAGAGATCTCACAATTGAAATTTTTGTTTCCCTGGAAGCAAAGTAAAGTATTTCAGGAAATATACTGATAAAAATATTGAAAAATGCCTCCAGACAAAGCCAACTGTCATAAATATGCAGAGTGGGAAACGTAAAGGTTAAATATCATAAAGATTGATATGTAAAATCGGAGATCATCACACATGACTGCCATCAGAGGACCATCTGATCCTATATCATTTGCTTACAGTCAAAACTGAACCATGGAGGGATTCAAGAGGGAAGATTGAAGTTGGTATAAGTGGGCATTCACCATCTCTCTCCCAAAAGACAGCTGATTGGGGACAAGATCCTGCCCAAGTGAGCTGTTCTGGGAGCCCATAGAGTGAGAGCCTTTGGGACATCAATCTGGAGGGAACTGGACAGGGAAAGAGATCGCTCAAGATAAAACTGTGAGTTTTTAGCCCGAAGTCTGGAAATTGTGGACATGGTGGCTAAGTTCCACCCTCAGGACAAAGGATTAGGGTAAGCCATGATTCCTGATGACAACCCAGGAAGATGGAGCATTCTCTGGGAGAGGGAGTGTTCTGGCAAATGTTGGAGAGGGGTTTCTTTTCTTTGGGTTTGGTTGGCTGGACCTCCTTAGAGCTTTGGGGAGCACACCAGCTGGCTTGAAGTGGCACCAGGCTGAGGGGAGAGGTAAATCTGCTGAGGAAGCCTGATTTACCTAACTGCCATGGGATATGGAGGCTTGGTTTCCACCTTTTTTCATTAGTCCTCAACTTTACTGGTTTTGATTTCTATCTTGTCTATTCTGTTTTCTTTTTTTTAATTAAATTTTTCCTTTTGCCCTTTCTTTACTCTTTCTCTCTCTTTTCATCATTCTGACCTTTTACATCATTCTGTATATTTTTCTCTATTTGGTTTCCCATTCCATTGTAGGTACTCCACATTATTTTCCTTATTACTCTACACTGCTTACATGAGTTAAATATTCATTTTACTAACTCTTATATGGCCCTTCTTCTATCTTTTATTATTATTAATATTATCCTTTTTCCTTTCTTACCTCTATTGATTTCTCTGCCTCTAATCTTTTTCCTTCAAGGGAATATAAAAAACAGCAAGGAAATAGAAGAAGAAGAAAACAGTGTCAAAGAGAAAACTTAACACACACACAGAACACCAACTAAATAAAACTCTAAAGCAGAAAGAGAAGCTAATCTTCTGAATAAACCCATGAAGATAAAATGATGGCAGGGGGAAATGCAAAATTACAAACCATACTGAGAAAAAAAGAACACATGGACCAGTCCAATGAACAAACTAAAAACCAGGAAGAGATGCAGAACACAGGACAACTAACCAAAGCTGTCCAAACAAATATCATGGAACAACTTAATGAAGTGAAGGAAGAGATTAAGGATATTAAGAAGATACTGGGAGAACATACTGAAGAAATTGTAAACATACATAAAAAGACAATGGATATGATGGTGATGAATGACACAATCCAAGAAATCAAAATGATGCTGGAATCATATAACAGCAGATATGAACAAGCAGAAGAAAGAATTAGTGAAGTGGAGGACAGAACATCTGATATCAAACAGATGGTAGAACAGATAGATAAAAAGATAGAAAAAATCCAGCAGGGACTTAGGGATTTAACCAACAATGCAAAATGCACAAACATATGCAATATAGGCACCCCAGAGGGAGAAGAGAAGGGAAAGGAAACAGAAGAAGTGTTGAAGGAAATAATGGCTGTAAACTTCCCAACCCTATTGAAGGAGATGGATGTATATGTCCGGGAAACACAGCACACCCCAAACAATATAAATCCCAACAGGACTACTCCAAGACATATATGTGTCAAAAATTCCAATGCTCAAGACAAAGACAAAATACTAAGGGCAACAAGAGAAAAGAGAACCATCACATACAAGGGAAGCTCAATAAGATTATTGAGAGCTGATTTCTCATCTGAAACCACGGATGCAAGAAACAGCGGTATGACATTGTCAAGGTACTAAAAGAAAAAAAACTTCTAGCCACGAATTCTCTATCCATCAATGCTGGCATTCAAAAAATGATTGAGAGTTCAAAACATTCACAGATAAACAGAAATTAAGAGGGTATGCTGATAAGAAACTTGCAATTCAAGAAATGCTAAAGAAAGTTCTACAGGTTGAAAGTAAAAAGCAGGAGAGAGAGAGAGTTAGAGGAGAATGTAAGAACAAGTAAAAAACAAAGAAGAAATAAAAAAAAAAACATATGACATACATAAACCCAAAGAAAATATGGCTGATGTAAGAAATTCCTAGAGAGTAATAACACTGAATGTGAATGCATAAAACACACCATTCAAGAGACACATATTGGCAGAATGGATAAGGAATTATGATCCATCTATATATTGTCTAAAAGAGACCCAAGGATTCATGGAGACTGAAAGTGAATGACTGGAAAACAATTTTACAAACAGTAAACAAAAAAGGGCAGGTGTAGCTATCCTAATATTGGACAAAATAGACTTATATACAAAACTATTGTAAGAGACAAAAATGGATACTATATATTACTAAAAGGGGTAATATTTCAAGAAGAAAAAACAATCATAAACATTTATGCACTTAATCAGGGTGCCTCAAAATATATGATGCACACACTGGAAAAACTAAGTGGAGACATTAATGTCTCTACAATTATAGTGGGGGACTTTAATACAACATTATCATTAGACAGAACATCTAGACAGTAAATCAATAAAGAAACAAAGAAACTGGGTAATACATTAGAGGAGCTGGACCTAATAGACATATACAGAATGCGACACCCAAATACAGCAGTACTTACATTCTTCTTGAGTGCACATGGATCATTCTCCAAGATAGACCACATAGTAGCCCACAGAACAACTATCAATGAATTCAGAATGATTGAGATAATACAAAGTAATTTCTCTGACTACAATCAAATGAAATCGGAAATCACTAATTGCCAGAGAACCAGATTAGGGAAAAAGATATGGAAACCAAACAGCACACTCTTAGACAAAGAGTGGGGCAAGGAGGAAATCTCAAAAGAAATCAGTACCTACCTTGAAATGAATAAAAATGACAACAGAACATTTCAAAACCTATGGGATGCAGCCAAAGCTGTACAGAGATGGAAATTCAAAGCCATAAATGCGTATATTAAAAAAGAGGAAAGAGCTAAAATTGAAGACCTAACTGCACACTTGGAGGAATTGGAAAAACAGCAGCAAACTAACCCCATAGGAAGTAGAAAGAAGGAAATAACAAAGATTAGAGCAGAACTGGATGAAATAGAAAATAAGAAACACTACAAAACACACAAAACCAAAAGCTGGTTCTTTGAGAAGATCAATAAAATTGACAAACCCTTAGCCAGACAATGAAAGAAAAAGTGATAGCAGATGAAAATAAACAAAATAAGGAATGAGGAAGGGGATAGCACTACTGACCCCACAGAAATAAAGAGTACCATAAAATAATACTTTGAAAAATTATATGCCATCAAGAATGATAATGTGGAGGAAATGGACACATTCCTAGAAATTCACAATTAGCCTACTTTGATGAAAGAAGAAATTGATGAACTCAACAGTCCAATTAAAAGTAAAGAGATAGACTCAGTCATCAAAAACCTCCAAACTAAGAAGGACCCAGAACCAGATGGCTTCACAGTGGAATTCTACCAAACATTCCCGAATACCTAATACCAATCCTGCTTGAGCTCTTCCAGAAAATAGAAGTGGAAGGAACATTGCCTAACTCATTCTATGATGCCAACATTACTGTAATAGCAAAGCCAAACAAAGATAGCAGAACAAAGGAAAATTACAGATCAGTCTTTCTTATGAACCTAGATGCTAAAATCCTCAAAAAAAAAATACTTGCTAATTGCATTCAACAACATATCAGAAGAATTATACACCATGACCAAATGGGTTTCATCCCGGGTATGCAAGGATGTTTCAACATAAAAAAATCAATCAATGTAATACACCACATAAAAAGATTGAAAGAAAAAATCACATCATCATCTCTATAGATGCATAAAATGCATTCAACAAAATACAGCACTTTTTCTGGATAAAATCACGGCCAAAGGTAGGAATAGAAGGAAACTTTCTGAAGGTGATAGAGAGTATATATGAAAAACCCAAAGATAAAATTATCTTCAATGGGAAAAGCCTAAAAGCCCTCCTTCTGAGATCAGGAACAAGACAAAGATGCCCACTATGACAACTCCTATCTAACATTTTCTTAGAAGCACTTGTTTTAGCACTGAGGCAAGAAAAAGATATAAAAGGCATCCAAATTGTAAAAGAAGAAGTAAAAATTTCATTATTTGCAGAGGAGATGATCCTATACATAGAAAGCCCTGCATGGTATTGGCACAAGAATAGACATACTGACCAATTGAACCGAATTGAGAGTTCTGGTATAGATCCTCACATATACAGTCATCTGATATCCAAAAAGGCCACCAAGCCTGCTCAGTTGGGAGAGAATGACCTCTTCAACAAGTGGTGCTTGGAAACCTGGATATCCATATCCAAAAGAATGGGAGAGGAACACCATCTCACACCTTATACCAAATCCACTCAAGATGGATCAAAGATCTAAATATAAGAGCTAAGACCATAAAGACCTTAGAAGATAATGTTGGGAAGCATCTATAGGACCTTGTAATATGAAATGGTTTCATGAACTTCACACCCAAAGCCAAAGGAAAAAAAAATAGATTAATGGGATCTCCTCAAATTTAAAAACTTTTGCACCTCAAAGGACGTTATCAAGAAGATAAAAGGCAGGCTACCCAATGGGAGAAAATATTTGGCAACCATATATCTGATAGGAACCTAATAGCCTGCATATATAAAGAAATCCTACACCTCAAAAATAAAAAGACAAGCAACCCCTTTAAAAAATGGGAAAGTAACCTGAAAAGACACTTCTCCAAGGAATAAATACAAATGGCTAGAAAGCACACAAAAAATGCATGACATCACTAGCTATTAGGGAAATGCGTACCAAAACTACAATGAGATACGATCTTACACCCATTAGAATGTTGGCTATTAAAAAAAACAGCAGACTATATTTGCTGGAGAGAATGTGGAGGAATGAGAACACTCATACACTGCTGGTGGGATTGTGGAATGATTCAGCCATTGTGCAGGAGAGTATGGCAGTTCCTCAAAAAAGTAACTATAGATCTTCTGTAGGATCCAGCAACTCCACTGCTGGGTATATACCCAGAAGAATTGAAAGCAAAGACTCAAGCAGATATATGCACAAAAATGTTCACAGAAGCATTGTTCACTATTGCCAAAAGTTGGAATCAAACCAGGTGCCCATCAACAGATAAATAGTAAACAAAATGTGATACATACATACAATAGAATATTACTCAGCTGTAAGAAGGAATAAAGTGATAACATAGGGGATAATATGGATGAATATTGAAGATCTTATGTTGAGTGAAGGAAGCCAGGCATTGAAGGGTGAACAGTACAAAACCTCACTGATATGAATTAAAGAAATTGAGCAGTCTCAGACAGCTATTGCCTGATAGATAGGTTTACAAGAAAGAGAAAGGGAAGAGAAGGCTGTGAGCCATAACCTGTACAGATGTAATCTATGGTAAAGTGACAGAGTGTAGTTGCATATTGCAGGGACAGGACAGATGGGTAGTTCAGGGTTGACAGATTGGTAGATTAGAAAGGGTGGGTTAGAATACCCAGGATATGGGGGGAGAGATGGGAGAAGGACCAGGTGAACACAGGGGATTTGTGAGTATGAGGTTGAAAGTACAGAGGTGAGTATGCTTTTGTGGCAATATGACAAGGAAGGGTTACTGGTTTAGGCTGTTGTTTGGGGAGCCATTTGGGGCAGGGCGCACCTGAAGCAGTCTTCCATGGAGTGTCTGAGTGTCCATCCTGTCATAATGTGTTGTATCAGTGGGTGGAGACCCACAAAATGAGTAGGAAGGGGTTGGACTCCAATCTTTGGGAGGACTGATTCATTCAGAAATAAACAGGCAGGGGTCTCTCAAGAGCAAGGGCAGTTCCTTATAGGAGAGGACAAACCAGTGTGTGAAGACCTCTTGTTGCATGTAACTATGAATCTTGTGATCCATTGAGTCAAGCCAGGGGGCCATCTTGGGCCCCAGGGGGGGGTGGGGAGAGAGAAACAGTATACATCAAACAGAGGTTATTTAGTGGTCAGTGGGAATGTTCTTCATTACCTTACAGTGATGGACAAAGGACATGGTAAATATCATCAAAATTTATAAAAGTGTACTGTCTAAAATGTAAACCATATTGTAAACAATTGACAATGGTTAGTAGCTATGTTTCACTATTTGTATATTACTTATAACAATGCTCCCATCCCCATATAAAAGGTTTTAATATGGGGTGAGGACATGGGGAGGAGGTTGGGTATATGAAAGTCTCTTGTATTCCTTGTTTGGCTTTGCTGTGACCTAAAACTTCTTTGAAAACAAAATGAAAAATAGTGAGACAATGGAGAATGAGGGGTGGTGGTGCCATGGTACTGTCTGGATCCCAGATATTGCAGTGATAAAAGGCAAAATGTAAAAAAAAAATTTTTTTTACCTTTTAAAAAGTTTTTCAAATATTTTTCATTTTTTAAATATCCCAATCTTTTATTTTATTTTAGTGTTTTAAAGAGTTTTCATGCATTTTATCTCTTACATTTAGACTTATCATAATTTCATTTTCCTATAAATTGTGTTTGGCTATTTTATTGCCTTCATCTTTAAAGAACCTTTAGATCACAGAAGGGTTACAACTGGGGTAAGAGAGAGAATTGTTGGTGGGGTGTGTCATGGATGGGGGGGTGCATGGGAGGAAGTTCATATGAACAGACCTAAAAGGTATATAAAATTGTTCAACTTTTCATGGGACATTGTCACAGTGGGGGGAGAATCACTCAATAAATGAGAGAATACTGAATTCCCAGCCTGGAGAGCTCTGGCACATTCTCCAAGGGAGCTGCAACAGTCCCACAAGTGCAGGGGCAGTGTCTGGCAAAGGAGGATGACCACTGATGGGGCCTTGTTATTGATGACTACTCTTATGAGTCCTTGCTCTTGAAATTAAAACTTAGCCTATAGTTATGGGATGCCTAAGGGTTGCCTCCTGAGAGCCACCTTGTTGCTAATATATGGCGTCTCTCAAAGCCAAACTCTGCATATGAATGCATTACCTTCCTCCCAGCATGGGGCATGACTCCCGTGGATGAATCTCCCTGGCATTGAGGGATTACTACCAAGTGCCAACTGGCAATATGACTGGAAAAAGTCCTCAAATAATAGGGGGAAAAGGTAAAGACAAATGAGTTCATATGGCCAAGAGACTTCAAAGTGAGTCGGGAGGTCATCCAGAGGTAACATTTACACATATCTCAGTAGGACCTCATAGAATTCCAAAGTGGATATCACCCCAAATAGAGGGGCTCCTGAGGGCTCTGGAGATACCCAGGTGCTATGTCAGGGCAGATAGATCCAGTGTTTGGTGCCTTGCCAATGGGCCATACTTTGGAGTTTGTGTTCCTGAGAGTGACAGAGTTGGACTCAACCATGTCTTCCCTGCACATGGTTCATCTGTCCCTTCTATTCAAACCTATATGTGGTCCTGGAATTTGTAGGTGTACATAGAGGGATTAGTGTTTTGGGCTGTCCATGTGCCAGCTGTGTGCGGAATCTCAGAGAAGCTGCAATTTCTACTATACAGCTCAATGGACTCACCCAGGACATCTGGCTGGGAGATGATGATGGACAATGGGCATCCCAGGGAATGGAGAGTGTCTGCAGCTGCAGGCAGGATAATCCCATCCATCTTATCCATAAGATATAAGCCCCCTCTCAATTGGAGATGGAGTGGACATCACCATCCCAGAATCCTCAGGATTGGGGGAAGAGCTATGGACTAGAGTGAACTTACTGGTTTTCTGTTATACACATATTGTGATTCAAACAATGAAAGGAATTACAACATTAATGTAGAGCCAGGGGCCACTGAAAACTCTGGGGGCAGGGAGAGGTAAAAGCATTTTTAGTACACGGGCTTTTTTGGGACTTGGAAATTGTCCTGAGTGACATTGCAATGACAGATATAGGCCATTTTATATCATCATATAACATGCAGAACTGTGTGGGAGAGAGTGTGGTCTACAATGTGAACTATGCTCAATGCTTAATGGCAAAGCCCCAGGATGTGTATATCTATTGCAGGTGATGTGCCAAACTAATGAAGGATGTTTATGTGGGAGGATGTGGGAGGTGTGGGAGGTGGGGCACATGGATATCCCTCTATTTTTTGTGTAACATTCACATCATCTAAGTATCCTTTTAAAAAAAAATTAATTATTATTAAAAAAAACCTGAACCACTGATTTAATATAGGAAATATTCCTCCCAGGAAATGGTGTGTAAATTTCTTGGAGATTCTAGATATATGAGCAACAGTAGCCTTTGAGCTGATATGAGAGGCAGTAGCCCCAAAGGACAGAGTTTATTAAGTGGTCTGCTTGCTTAATGTTTTAGTTTGCTCCAAATTGCCAATGCAATATACCAGAAATGGTTTGACTTTTATAATGACAATTTAAAAGTTTACAGTTCCAAGGCAATAAAAATTTCCAAATCAAGGCATCATCAAAAGAAGCCTCACAAAGGTGAAGCAGTGGATAATCAGGCACATGGCAGCATCATCTAAAGATGCTTTCTCTTGGAACTCAGTTGTGGACAATCAAGCACAAGGCAGGAAATAATGATTGGCTGCTCATTTCTCCCTTCTCCTCAGGGGTTCATGGCTTCATGTTCAGCTGCTCCACTGATTCCAGCCTCCAGCCTCTCTCTCTCTCAGCCTCTGGTGTTTATTCTCTCTTTCTACACCTGTAGGGAATCCTGGGATCGTATTTCACATGGCAACTCTCTTTATCGATGTGTGTCTGAAGGTTTTTTCCCATTTTTATGGGCTTCAGCAAGAGGGCCAAGACCCACTCTGGGTCATACATCCTCACTGAAATATTCCAATCAAAAGCCCCCAACTCACTTCAATCAAATCAAAGGGTCCCACACCCCAAGTAATTGATTAGCCCAAAGAAAATGATCTTTTCTGGGATTCACAAAAGCTTAAAATTGTCACATTTCACCCACTGGATCCCAAAAAGTTATGTTCTTTCCATATGAAAAATGCATTCATTCCTTCACAATATTTTAGAAGCCTTAAATCACTTCAATAGGAATGTTAAGTAGAAAATCTCATAATAATCAGTTTTAGGCATGCAGTTTGTCTTGAGGCAAAGCTCCCCTCTGGATGTAGACCTCTGAAACTTAAAAACAAACAAACAAACAAATTATCTGCTTCTAATAAACAAAAGAGGGACAGTCATGGAATAAACATTTCCATTGCCATAGGGAGAAACTGAGAAGAAAGCAGTGGTCAAGGGTCCCAAACTGTGCCAAAAACCTGTAGGGCATAGTCCATTAGATTTCAAAGTCTGAAAGTCATTTTTGGAATGATGGTTCCTTCTCTTCCAGGCTTCATGGAGGTCCACCTATTTCAAACATGGCCCAGTGGACATCTTTTTGTATCCACCCTCATCAAGCATCTGGGTTGTGGCTGAGCTCCAGACTTCAACCTCCACAAACATTGGGATGATAAGCACTCCCCAATCTCTGGTACATAGGCCCAACCCACTCAGAACACTGGATGGTGACTGAAATTTCCCCAGTCTCTTGGGAATATGCTCTATGCTGTCTGAGGCCCAGGAATGATGAACTATCCCTGAATAGTGGGATATTCTTTTTTAATTGCCAGGGCAAACTCACCCTTTGCACACACATTAATGAGGTCTCTCTTGACTTGAAAGTATTTCTTAAGTTTAGACCTCAGTTTCCACCGTTTTGCCCTTGAAATCTTTTTTCCTTCAATTTCTTACTTTCCTACACCTTTTTCTTAGGTTGAAGTGGTTTTGTTCACACAGATCACACAAAGGCTTGTTGGTTTTACATGCACTTCACAAGAGTCCCAACCATCAGCCAGTAAGACTTTCCTCAGACCCTTCCTGGAGAACTGCAATTTCCAATCCTGTCTTTCAAGGAAATAGCTGCCTATTTCTGAGTTCAGTTAAGTTCTCATGTGGGACTAATTCTTTGGGTATTTGTTTTCTGGAAACTTGGAACTTCCCAAAGCATCAATTTCTGATTTCTTTGTGATAACAGCTCCATTTTCAGCTTATACCTTTCCTCTCACACTTTGCTATAATCTACAAGGAGAAGCCAGGCCATTCTTTCCACTTTTAGTTTGGAAATCTCCTCAGGTAAATGTCCAAGCTAATCACTTTCAAATCTGCCTGTCATCTAACATCAGTCATCATTTTTGCCAAATTCTCTACAATTTTAAAACAAGTATTGCCTTTCCTCCGGTTTCCAGTAATATGTTCACACTTGCCTTCCAAGGCCTTATCTAAAGTACATTTAGCATCCATATTTCTACCAACTGTCTCTTCAAAGCAATCCAGTCTTTTTCTATCTGGTATTTTTCAATTTCTCTAGAATCTTCCATTTACTCATTTATAAAACCATTTCAACAGTTTTGATATTTGCATAGCAGCAGCACCCCACTCTCAGTACCAATTTTTCTTTTAGTTTGCTGAAGGCTGTCAATGAAATATGACAGAAATGGGTTGGCTTTTATAATGGGGCTTTGTTAGGGCAAAAGCTTACAATTTGAAGGTTGTCAAAATGTCCAAATCAAGGTATCATCCAAGGGATACTGTCTCTCAATGTTGCAGCTGTGGGCAATTCAGGCACATGATAGCATCACTTAAAGATGCTTTCTCTCAGCACTCAGCTGAAGGCTATCAAGCATGTGGCAGGCATAATGGTGGCCTGCTCATTTCTCCCCTTTCCTAAAAGGTTCATTGCTTCTGCTACACTGATGCCAACCTCTAGCCACTCTCTCAGCCTCTAGGGGTTTCTCTCTTTCTGCACCTGTAGGCAATCTTAGAATCATCTTTCATGTGGGGGTAAAATGGCAGCTCTCTTTCTCTGTGTATGTCTTTATGTTTCTCCAATTTTTAAGGTCTCCAGCAAGAAGGCCAAGATTCACCATGGGTCTTTATCTTTATGGGATTCCTAAAGTAATCTCAAACCACTATAGACACATTAATTTTTAAGAGGGTGCCATTAATCTCACATATTTCTGGCTTTCTCAATTTTCCTTCTGTTATGCATTTCTAACTTAATTCCATTATGGTTAGAGAAGAATCTATGCAATTTATTTCAATCATTTTTATTTATTGATATTGTATGATCTGCTATGTGGTCTTTGCTGAAAAATGATTAATGTACCTTTGAAAGAATGTTTATTCATCTGTTGTTGTGTGAAGTTCAGAATGTCTGTTCTAAATTGTTATAATATTTTCCAAGTCCTTTTGATGGATGTAGGATGATTGAATACCTGAAATTAACTTGTTTCTATCTCTGTTGCTAGAATACAAAGAAAAGAATTATATGTAAATTATAAGGAAATGAGATGCAACCCTCTCTTGGTGCCAAATTCCATTCTTGAGGCCAAGAACCTCCTATTGAAGCAATGAAGTATGAAAACCAGCTTCAACCATCGACAGGACTTGTGCAGAAGAAGCCCCTGGCTGTCCTCACTTCAACTTGCTTAATTAACATAGTAGAATTCCCAACCTGCTGTGGTGATATCCACCCATTTTTCGATTATGCAATGTATGTACAAGCATGATTTTGTGAACATACCAATCGTACAATTATATAACTAGCTATGCATGTTCATCAATATGCAAAAAATCTAATGCATAATCAAAGCAAATGTTATGTGATAACAGGTATTTAAGCAAGTGTGAAACCCCAGAACAGGGAATTGGGTTTGAGTCACTTTAGGCCAAACTTGGCTCCTGTATGCAGACATAATAAATGTATGTTCTGCCTAACCCTCATGTCAGTTTTTTTTACTTATATCTCTGGTTATCCCAAAGGCCCAGCTTTGGGGCATAACACTTTGTTCCCTTATTGAGTTTCTGTCTAGCTGTCTAGTGGTATATTGAAATGATCAAATGTTATTGTAGAACTACACCTCTGTTCAATTTTGTCAATGTTTGCCTCTTGTATTTTGGAGCTCTGTGATTAGGTACATATCTTTTTATAATTGTTATATATTCTTGTGGATTTACCTTTTAAAATTAATATACTGTGCTGTGTTTTTCTTGCAACAAGTTTTTGCTTAAAGTCTGTTTTATCTTATATTATCATAGCTACACCAGGTCTCTTTTAGGTACTAAATATATGATACTTTTTTTTTTCATCCTTTCACTTCAGCTTCCTTATGTCTTTAAATTTAAGGTGAGTATCTTGTAAATAGCATACAGTTGGGTCATGCAATTTTATCCATTCTCCCTATCTGTGTCTTTTCATTGGGAATTTTATCAATATACATTCACTGTTGTGGCAGTTTGATATAGTTATGAATTCCAAAACCAGATATTGAATTATACTTGTAAACTGGTCTGTTCCTCTGGGTGTGCTTAAATTATGGTTGGATTATAATCTTGTGGATTTACCTTTTAAAATTAATATACTGTGCCTGATTATCCACAGCTTCAACTTTGTGAGGCATCTTTTGATGATACCTTGATTTAGAAATTTTTATTGCCTTGGAACTGTAAACTTTTACCCTACTAAATTGTCATTATAAATTTCAAACCATTTCTGGTATATTGCGTTGGCAATTTTAAGCAAACGAAAACATTTAGCAAGCAGACAACTTAACAAACTCTGTCCTTTGGGGCTGCTGCCTCTCATCTCAGCTCAAAGGCTACTTTTGCTCATATATCTAGAATCTCCAAGAAATTTATGCACCATTTCCTGGGAGAAACATTTCCTATATTAAATCAATGGTTCATGTTTTTTATAATAATTTTTTTTAATTTTTAAAAAAGATACTTATATTACATGAATATTACACAAAAAATAGAGGGATTTCCATGTGCCACACCTCCCACACCGCCCACAACCCCCCACATAAACATCCTTCATTAGTGTGACACATCACCTGCAATAGATACACACATTCCGGGGCTTTGCCATTAAGCATGGAGCATAGTTCTCATTGTAGAACACACTCTCTCCCACACAGTTCTGCATGTTATATGATGATATAAAATGGCCTTTATCTGTCATTGCAATGTCACTCAGGACAATTTCCAAGTCCCAGAAAACCCCCTGTATTAAAAATGCTTTTCCCTCTCCCTGCCCCCAGAGTGTCCAGTGGCCCCTGGCTCCACATTAATCTTGTAATTCCTTCCATTGCTTGAATCACAATATGTGTATAACAGAATACCAGTAAGTTCACGCTAGTCCATAGCTCTTCCTCCAATCCTGATGATTTTGGGCTGGTGATGTCCACTCCACCTCCAATTGAGAGGTGGCTTATATCCCATGGACAAGATGGATGGGATTATCCTGCCTGCAGCTGCAGACACTCTCCATTCCCTGGGATGCCCGTTGTCCATCATCATCTCCCAGCCAGATGTCCTGGGTGATTCCATTGAGCTGTATAGTAGCAGTTGCAGCTTCACTGAGATTCTCGGCCCAGCTGGGACATGGACAGTCCAAAGACTCCAGTCCCTGTATATACACCTACAAACTCCAGCACCACATATAGGTTTGAATAGAAGGGACAGATGAACCATGTGCAGGGAATACATAGTTGAGTCCAACTCTGTCAGTCTCAGGAACACAAACTCCAAAGTACGGCCAATTGGCAAGGCACCAAACACTGGCACTATCTAGACTGACAAAGGACCCACGTATCTCCAGAGCCCTCAGGAACCCCTATATTTGGGGTGATATCCACTTTGTTATTCTATGAGGTCCTCCTGAGATGTGTGTAAGTGTTACCTCTGGGATGACATCCCGACTCACTTTGAAGTCTCTTAGCCATATGAACTCATTTGTCTTTACCTTTTCCCCCTTTTATTTGAAGATGTTTTCCAGTCATATTGCCAGTTGGCACTTGGTAGTAATCCCTCAATGCCAAGGAGGTTCATTCCTGGGAGTCATGTCCCATGGTGGGAGGAAGGTATGCTGAGTCTGGCTTTGAGAGAGTCCACATATGAGCAACAAGTTGGCTCTCAGGAGGCAACCCTTAGGCATCCCATAACAATAGGCTAAGTTTTAATTTCAAGAGCAAAGACTCATAAGGGTAGTCATCAATAACAAGGGTCCATCAGTGGATCATCCTCCTTTGCCAGACACTGCCCCTGCACTTGTGGGACTGTTGCAGCTCCCTTGGAGAATATGCCAGCGCTCTCCAGGATGGGAATTCCATATTCTCTCATTTATTGAGTGATTCTCCACCCACTGTGACAATTCCCCATGAACAGTTGAACAATTTTATATACCTTGTAGGTCTATTCAGGTGAACTTCCTCCCATGCAACCCCCATCCCTGACACACCCCACCAACAATTCTCTCCCACCCCAGTTGTAACCCTTCTGTGATCCAAAGCTTCTTTAAAGATGAAGGCAATACAATAGCCAAATACAATTTATAGGAAAATGAAATAATGATGTTTAAATGTAAGAGATAAAATGCATGAAAACTTTTAAAAAATCTAAAAACAAAATAAAAGATTGGGATATTTAAAAAATGAAAAATATTTAATTTTTTTTTAAAGTAAAAAAAATATATTTTTTTAATATTTTGCCTTTTATCACTGCAATATCTGGTGTCCAGACTGTACCATGGCACCACCACCCCCTCCTTCCCCATTGTCTCACTATTTTTCATTTTGTTTTCAAAGAAGTTTTAGGTCACAGCAAAGTCAAACAAGGAATACAAGAGACTTTCATATACCCAACCTCCTCCCCCTTTCCTCACCCCATATTAAAACCTTTTTATATGTGGATGGTAGCATTGTTATAAGTAATATACAAATAGTGAAACATAGCTAACCATTGTCAATTGTTTACAGTATGGTTTACACTTTAGACCGTACACTTTTATAAATTTTGATGATATTTACCATGTCCTTTGTCCATCCCTGTAAGATAATGAAGAACATTTCCATTGACCACTAAATACCTTCTGTTTGATGTATTCGGGTTCTCTCTCCCCATTCCCCCTGGGGCCCAAGACAGTCCCCTGGCTTGACTCATTGGATGAGAAGTTTCATAGTTACATGCAACAAGAGGTCTTGACACAGTGGTTTGTCCTCCCCTATAAGGAACCGCCCTTGCTCTTGAGATACCCCTGCCTGTCTATTTCTAAATGAATTAGTCCTCCCAAAGTTTGGAGTCCAACCCTTTCCTGCTTATTATGTGGGTCTCCACCCACTGATACAACACATTATGACAGGCTGAACACTCACACAATCCATAGAAGAGTGTTCCAGGTGCACCCTGCCCCAAATGGCCCCCCAAACAACACCCTAAACCAGTAACCCTTCCTTGTCATATTGCCACAAGAGCATACTCACCTCTGTACTTTCAACCTCATACCCACAAATCCCCAGTGTTCACCTGGTTCCTCTCCCATCTCTCCCCCAAGTTTCCTCGGTATTCTAACCCACACTTCCCAATCTATCCATTTTTCAACTCTGCACTACCCACCTGTCCTATCCCTGCAATACGCAACTACACCCTATCACTTTACCACAGATTATGCCTGTGTGGTTTATGGCTCACAGCCTTCTCTTCCCTTTCTCTTTCTTGTAAACCTATATTTCAGGCAATAGCTGTCTCAGACTGCTCAATTTCATTAATTCATATCAGTAAGGTCATGTACTGTTCACCCTTCAATGCCTGGCTTGATTCACTCAACATATGATCTTCAAGATTCATTCATATTATCCCCTATGTTACCATTTTATTCCTTCTTAGAGCTGACTAATATTCTATTGTATGTATGTATCACATTTTGTTTACTATTCATCTGTTGATTGGCACCTGGGTTGATTCCAGCTTTTGGCAATAGTGAACAATGCCACTGTGAACATTGGTGTGCATATATCTACTTGAGTCTTTGCTTTCAATTCTCCTGGGTATATACCCAGCAGTGGAGTTGCTGGATCATACAGAAGATCTAGAGTTAGTTTTCTGAGGAACTGCCATACTGTCTTGCACAGTGGCTGAGCCATTCCACAATCCCACCAGCAGTGCATGAGGGTTCTCATTTCTTGACATTTTCTCCAACAATTACAGTCTGCTTTTGTTTTAATAGCCAACATTCTAATGGGTGTAAGATAGTATCTCATTGTAGTTTTGATATGCATTCCCCTAATAGTTAGTGATGTCGAGCATTTCTTGATGTGCTTTTCAGCCATTTGTATTTCTTCCTTGAAGGATAGTTTTGTTGTATATGTAATTCTTAGCTCTCAATTTTTTTCACAACAGTGATCCTCCCTTGCCACTGTTGTGACCATTCTGTGATTCAAACACTCTCCAAAAATGAATCCAAGAAAATAACTGAATAAAAATAATTAGAAAATGAAAAAAATTTAAAATAACATATAAAATACAAAAAAATTAAAAATTTAAAGTTGACTTATGTTCTATATATTCTATTCTTCCCTCCTCCTCCCTTTGGAACCTTTGGTAAACATTAAGTTTCACTTTTGCATGGTTACTTGCAATAATATTGACAGATTGATATATTGGTATCTTTTGTTTTATTAGGTACTGCCTATGTTCTCAGGATAGTCTTGCCTTTCTTTTTGAGAACATAGCAGGACTCCCCAAGATGGGAGTTTAATATTTTCTTGTTTATAGCAACACTGCACCACAGTCACATCCATCCACTACACAACTACACCCTTCCATCTTATCATAGATTTTGCCCATATAGGCATTGGCTCACAGCCCTCTACTCTCTTTCTGTCACCTGTAAACCTATCTTCCATACTCTAGATATTTTAGTCTGCTCTATTTAAATAATTCACATCAGTGAGGTGAACATACTATTCATACAATTATATAACTAGCTATGCATGTTCATCAATATGCATAAAAGCTAATGCATAATCAAAGCAAATGCTATGTGACAACTTAGGTATTTAAGCAAGTGTGAAACCCCAGCACAGGGAATTGGGTCTGAGTTACTTTAGTCCAAACTTGGCTCCTGAATGCAGACATAATAAATGTATGCTCTGCCTAACTCTCATGTCAGTTTTTTTTACATACATCTCTGGCTATCCCCAAAGTCCCAGCTTTGGGGCATAAGACTTTGTTCCCTTATTGAATTCTGTGTAGATGTCTAGTGGTATACTGAAATGATCAAATGTTATTTTAGAGCTATACCTCTGTTCAATTTTGACAATGTTTGCCTATTGTATTTTGGAGCGCTGTGATTAGGTACATATATTTTTATAATTGTTATATATTCCTGTGGATTTACCTTTTATACTGTGGTGTTTTTTTCTTGCAACAAGTTTTTGCTTAAAGTCTGTTTTATCTTATATTATCATTGCTACACCAGGTCTCTTTTAGGTACTAAATGCATGATACATTTTTTTTCATCCTTTCACTTCAACCTCCTTATGTCTTTAAATTTAAGGTGAGTCTCTTGTAAATAGCATACAGTTGGGTCATGCTTTTTTATCCATTCTCCCTATCTGTGTCTTTTCATTG
>JAQZBX010026208.1:0-29067 GCA_029593785.1 Cabassous unicinctus
TGTTTAACATTTATGTAATCTAACTACCTAAAAAAAAAATATATATATATATATATATATATGTATATATATATATATACATACACACACACACATAGATTGATAGTGGTGATACTTAAAACAGTGTGAGAATGTACTAAATGTCACTGAATTATATACTTTAAAATGGTTAATTGTATTTAGAGTGAATTTTACCATAAAAAGATACACATGCCACTTACAAATTAGGGTACATTTGTAATAAGTAAAATTTGTGCATTAAAGGAATTCAGTTTTTGAAGTTAGAGACATGATGATTTTCAGCACTTACTATTGCATATTGCATTTGACATTTCTCCAGGACTTAAATTATCACTTCAAGAGCTGTGTCAGAGGTTATTTTTTGTATGTCTGATGTACTCCTTGAAAGTAAATTTCTCCTAATGAAAATTCAAAATAAATAAATAAATAAATAATTTCAGACAACAGAATTGATATAAAATACATTAAATCAAAGCATATTTTAAATTAAATTATTAAATATGATTCTTTGTATATATGTAGGTGTATATGAAAGTATGTAGCATTCCATTTTGGAAATAAGATCATTGAATGTGACTTTTGATTCTAAATTTATTAGAAATTCCTAATTTTGTTTTTAAAAGTTGTTTAATATACTAAGATCTTGATAAGAATCACCATGAAGTTTGTTAGGTTGTAGATTTCAGAATCAGTCAATTTTCTTCTTATGAACAGGGATATTTGTCATAATTAGTATTCTGTGAAGAACTCTCTAATTCTGACTGTTTTATTTTTTCATGCTTGATTTGCAATTTCACCAATTTTACAATATACTTATTGTTTAAGTATGCTCATGTGTGAATGATATACTTCAATTAAGTTAAAGAATGTTTTACAAAGCAACAACTAATCAAAACAAGATGGCACTGACATAAGGATAGACATTGAATACAGAACAATGGATTAGAGTTGAGAGTTCAGATCTAATCCCATACAGGTGTGTTCAATTGATTTTGACATGGTGAAAATTCCATTCAATGGGGTAGGAATATTTTTTTCAATAAGTGGTGCTTGTACAAATGAATACTCTGAGGAAAAATAATCTAATTGGACCCCTACATTGTACCATATGGAAAACTTAACTCAAAGTGGACCAAAAACTTCAATGTAATAGCTAAAACTCTTAGGGAAAAACATAGAGGTTAAATGTTTCTGTTTTTTAGTATTTTTTTCTTTATTTTCAAGGAACAAATTACATAAATGTTAAATAAAAAATGTACGGGATTCTTATATACCCCATCCCTTTAGCCTCCCAAACTTTCACCCATTAACATCTTTCATTAGTATGGTGCATTTGTTACAATTGATGAACACATATTGAAGCACTGCTATTAACCATGGTCTATATTTTACATTATAGTTTACACTTTGCAACACACAATTTTATATATTTTGATAAAATATGTAATGATTTGTATCTGTCATTGAAATATCATGCAGAACAATTTCATTGTCCTCAAAATGCCCTATGTTACATCCGTTCTTCACTCTCCCTCCCCTGAGAACCTCTAGTGACTACTGTCTTTATGCCAATGTTATAAGTTCTTCCACTATTAGAATAAAAATGAGTCTGGTTTAGTCCATAGTTGCATTCCCAACTTATGTTTGTTTATTCCTCAATCTTGAGGATCTTAAGATGGTGATGCCTACCCTGCTTACAAATGAGAATGGGCTTAGATCCTATGTGGCAGATGGATGTAACTTTCTTGCTTGAAGTTGTAGATTCTCTGTTTTTTGGGATGGGCATTGTCCATCATCATCATTTTGTTTATTGTCCTGTATGAGTCCAATGACCCAGAGAGTAGATATTGGGTGCAACTCTGGTGAGATTCAGAGCTCAACCAGTGTATGAACAGCAAGAAGATTTAAGTCTCTGAGACATACATTTAACAAAAGTCCTAATTACAGGTTTAAATAAAAGGGGCAGAAGAGCTATGTGTAGGAAATTTATAAATGAGTCTTATATTCAATGCTAAGTCTTTACTACTCTGGACTTGGAAATGAATTCTTAGATATTACACAAATACAAAAAACAAAATTTTAAAAATTAAATAAACTGGATTTCACAAAAATTAACCTTTATTTCTTCAAAGGACACAGTCAAGAAAGTATATAGACAATAAACAAGAATGGGAGAAGATATTATCAAATCATAGATCTGTTAAGGGCCTAGTACACAAAATGTATAAAGAACACATTCATTCCAACAGAAAAAAGATACACATCCCATTTAAAAATGGTCAAAAGTCCAGAGTAGACATTACTTAAAGAAGATATAAAATGACTGACAAGCCATGTGAAGATGCTCAATTTCATTAGTCTTTAGAGAAATAAATATCATGAGAGATATCTTTCCTAATAAAATAAAAAAAAAACTAAACATAGAACTGTACATCATAAAGAATGAACCTTAGTGTAATCTATGGACTATAGATAATACTGTAATTATAATATTTTCAGCAGTTATAACAAAGTTACCACACTAATAAACAATTTTAATAATAGGGAAGGCATTGTGTGGGAGGAGTATATGATAACTCTGCTTGTTCTGCATGATTTTTCTATAGGTCTAAAAATTCTCTAATTAAAAATGAGAAAAGAATTAACAATTTCAAAAACCTATCAAAAACAATTAATATGCACATGTAAATTGCTGTGGTCTTCATGAGTTTAATGAACTTGGGTCTATATTTTTTGTATGTAATTAAAAATAGTCATTTTTTTCTGTACCTATCTCTATGATGATTTGTTCACCTTGAAAAGCTAAATGCGTTTTCTTTGATACTTTTATAGAAAATATCTCTTAAGTTTCCAGCTATCACTACTCTCTTTTTACACTTGCCATATTCTATTGTCAACACCATGTTTGTTGATGAAACTGTATTACCCAGTTCCAAAATCTACTTTATTTCCAGACTTGGTATGGGTTCATTTACACAGTAGAAGTAGTGTCCATGTTGCTTCAGAACACATGTTCTTCCTTGCTCTTGTGGTCAGCTTTGAGCACCTCCATTATAACGTAGACATGCCAGGGAGGGAGATGTTCAGGGACTCTTTGAAGTTTCTTCTCTACATTCTGTTCTTTTTACCTTTTCCTCCCAAACTGTGATGGCCCAAAGTCTTAGGCTGCTTTCTTCTGCCCCCCATCTTCCAGGTCAAGATGTTTCATCCACTGTTTCTGAAGCAATTTTAAATTTTAATTACATTTTCCATATGAATGTTAAAATAAAGATGATTTTCTCCAGGTAGGTATAACTCATTCTTTACTTTCAGTTCCTGAATGGACTTATAGAAATCTTTCACATTTAAAATAATTTACTTGGCAATTTTTATACAGTAATGGAAAGAAATCCCAACTTAAAAAGTGCCTTAACTAAATCAGATGTCTAACAGGTTCTCATTCTCATGATCTCAGTTCTGCTGAAGTCTCTTATTTCAATTTTCTAAATTATAGTAAAAACAATTGAAGGAAAATAAATTTACACTCAGAATCCCATCACCATTAAAACATCAATTCTTTTCAGCACTTAACATTCCTTTCCAATTCTTGTTTGTAGGAATTAATCTTTACATTTAGGACCATAGAGGAAATCAATAACATGAAAAAATGTATTCCTATTAGTTAATGTGTACCATCTTAATGTTTTAATTTTAATTTTTTGCCTATAGAGTTGAAAATGTGTTTAAACTCTAAGTTTTATTAGTCATATATTACCTTCTGAAAATTTATTTTTATATAACTTGACTAATTACTTAGGGCCTGATGGTTACATATATTGCTGATCAGTATGTTAGACCAAAAGTATATAACTTATGGGGGCATTTGTAGCTCAGTGGTTGAGCCTGCTTCCCATGTATGAAGTCCAGGTTGGATCCCCATACATACATACATACATATATATATATGTGTATATGTATATATATATATATATATATATATAGAGAGAGAGAGAGAGAGAGAGAGAGAGACAGAGAGAGACAGAGAGAGAGACAGAGAGAGACAGAGAGAGAGAAAGAAAGTTTACTTTTCTCCAGATATTCAGTGAAATAATAGTGTCTTTCTTATTTTATTTTTTGGGGAGTCCTAAAAGTAGAACATATGTTAGCATGAAGCATAGAACATTGTGTTAAAATAAAGTCTCTAGGATGGCAGGACCTGGAGTTAGAGGGTTTTTTTTTTTTTTGAGGTATAAAAATGACATCCTTTGGGCCAAAGACACAGATGGATGGAGGGGCAGGGTACTTCAGTTCTTATTTAATTGATGATCCTGGATCTTTGATTTCTTTTCTCCTTCTGCTTGCAAGGAAAACAGGGATGGCAATGGTTATGAAGAAACATGCTACACAGTCAATCACAGTCATTTTTGAAGATCCTTGCTGAGCTCCAATGATGATGCTTATGAAAATATCAATTCCACCACAAAGAATGTGAAACAATTTAGGGGTGGGTCAGATACAGAATATACCCTTCTCAGGACCACGTGTGTTCAGAGGCCTTCACCCAGCACCCACAAGCATGATTATTAGCTTGTGTTTCCCTCCTAGAAACCCTCGTGTGGCCTTGTTATATGCCATGCAACAAACATGATGCAGAATGAGGGACTCTGGGGGAGTACAATAAGCAGCCACAGATATATGTACTAGCATCTTCTATTCAGCCCTGCGAGCCCATTCAAGCATACCAATATTTCCACTCCTATTTATTTCATTTTTGAGGTGTAATCCATTCAATGAACTTCTATTCTTTTTAGTAGACAAGATGAATTTACTTTTGTTATAATGGTAAAGCTATGTTAGTAATAGTTTAAACTATTTAAGGGCCGTTAAACGTAAGTTATGATTTTGAATGCCTCACAGTTCAAACATATAGAACTAACATTAAGCTATTTTTTTTATTTTTAAAAAGCAACACAAGGCAATAGAAATTATAGTTCTTTGTCCTGATTTTCAAGGAAGTTAAGCACAACAGATAGTGTTACACATTTTCTTTCAGGAATAAGGCAAAGTGTACTGTCAAGCTGCATGTTTAAAAACAAATCCATTAATTGATATTTTTGAGGGGAGATGGGGCTGAAAGACTTTGATCAGATTGCTTTGATCAGATTGCTTTGATCAAATCTGCTTTGATCAGATTGCTTTGATCAATCTGCTTTGATCAGATTGCAGTTCCTTTGATCAGATTGCTTCAGTGAGGTATGTCCCCACGTTGGTGTTGACCCTCTTGCTGTAGTCCTTTATAAATGGATGACTGAAAGAAGAGACACACAGGGAAAAGCAGAAGACACAGAGAAATCCAAAGAGGCTGAAATCAGTGGAGGACAGAGTCATGGAAACAGGCCCATTGGAGATGGGAGAGACAAGCTATATGTCTGATCACCCACAGCTGAGCTCAGGGAAAAAGGTGGAGAAGGCAGAGACTTCAGGAGAGACTAGCCACTATTGTCCCTTGCCACATGGCAGTAATTCAGAATCACCAGCAGCCAACCTTGAGTGAGACAGCATCTCTGATGATGTCTTGATTGGGACATTTTCACAGCCTCAGCTCTGTAAGCTTTTAAATTAATAAGTTCCCAGCATAAGAGCCATCATTTTTCTGGTATTTTGCTCCTAGAAGCTTTTAGCAAATTAAGACAAGGTGGTTTCAAATGTTTTCTTATTTTGAACAATGCTGCAGTGACTAATGATGCACATGTTTCCTTGTATGTATCTATACATATTCCAACAAAGTATATTTCTTGGAGTGGGATTACTGGGTTGTACGAAACGTGTTTGTTCAACTTATTTGCTATTGCCAAATGATTTTCAAAGGAAATCAATTTATACTGCCATCAGCAGTGAAAGATAATTCCCATTACTCCCTGTATTAGTCAGCCAAAGGGGTGCTGATGCAAAATACCAGAAATCTGTTGACTTTTATAAAGGGTATTTATTTAGGGTAGAAGCCCACAGTTATCATGCCATAAATCATAAGTTACTTCCCTCACCAAAGTCTATTGCCATGTGTTGGAACAAGATGGCTGCCAACATCTGCAATGGTACAGGCTTCCTGGGTTCCTCTCTTCCCAGGGCTGACTTCTCTCTGGGCTCAGCTCCTCTGCTATCTCCACAAGGACAGCTGTAGACTATCAGGTGAATGGGTAGTTTCTCTACGCAGGACCTTTTCTCTTTCCTTATGACAAAGCTCCTCTGTGTGCTTACTTCCTTGGGCTCCAGTTCAAAAACTCCAACCTCAGAACTCAGCTCTGTCCTTTGCCATGTCTTTTATCTGTGAGTTCCCACCCACCAAGGGGCAAGGACTCAACACCCTACTGACATAGCCCAATCAAAACCTTAATCATTATTTAATCAAGTAAACCTCTGTATTCAATATAATCTAATATGTCTAGAGGAAAAGACCAGTTCACAAACATAATCCAATATCTATTTTTGGAATTCATAAATAATGGCAAACTGCTACATTCTACCCTCTGAATTCCAAAAAGACATTACAATATTCAGAAAACCTTATTTCAGTAACAATACTAAGTGCCAAATCATATCATAATCAGTTTAAAGAAATACAGCTTGTCTTGGGGCAAAGTCCTGTCTGGGTGTAGACCTCTGAAATTACAAAACAGTTTATCTGCTTCCATTATGAAAATGGACAGAGAGAGGATAAACATTTTCATTACAGTAAGGAAAAATAGTGAGGGAAACATGAGTCACATATCCTCTACATTTCAGTAAACCTGCAGGATATACTTCATTAGATGTCAAAGTCTGAGAGTAATTTTTAATATGATGGTTTCCTCTCCTGGGGGGCCTCATGAGGACCTACTCTTTCCACAGGCTTGTCCAATGGCCATTTTCTTGGTTCCAGCCTCATCAAACATCTGGGTGGTGACCAAGCTCCAGACCACGTTGCAAGAGTGTTGGGGTGATTGCCACACTTTACATAATCTTTGGGTTAGAGTCTTAGCATCCCTAGTATAGTGAAGTGAAGGCAACATCCTCCCTAACCATTGGCATACAGGTTCAACCATGTCAGAGCAACAATTTGACCTCCTGGCCTTTCTTAATTCATGGGGGACAGGTCCACCCCTCCCAGATCTATGGGGTGCTGACCTTAAGCACCCTAATCCTTGAGGAATGTGTTTCACACTCTCTGTACCCTGGGGCAGCAAAACTCTACCCAAATTTGGGCAGGAACATACAGTCTTTTCAACTGCTGGGGCTAACTCACCCTCTCTACATATCGGTGGGGTTTCTCTCTTGGCTCAAAGTGATGTCTTAATTCCATATCTCAGCTTACATGGTTTTCCTTTTAAAGTGGTTTCTCCTTCAATGTCTCCTTTCCATGTCCCTTTTAGTTCAAGCTGACAGTGGTTTTGTTCATACAGCTCTCTCAAAAAGCCTGTTGGTTTAGCATGCAAGAAGCAGGGGTCCAAGCCATAAGATAGTGAGACTTTCCACAAGTCTTTCTGAGATAACTGCATCTTCAATCCTGATTTACAAGTTCCAAGTTTAGTTAAGTCCTCAAATGGGGCACTGTTGTCTGTGAGCTTGATTTCCAGAGGCTTGGAAGTTCCAGAATCAGTTTCTGTTTTCTTTGTGCCCTGCAGTTAAGTTCTCTTATTTTGCTTATCTAGCATCTTGCTATAAGCTGCAAGGAGAAGCCAAGCTTCATTCTCTGAGTTTACTTTGGAAAGTTCTTCAGGTAAATGCCCCAGCTCAACATTTTCAAATTCTATCTTCCATAGATTACCAGGAGTTAATCTTGCTAAGTTCTCTGCAACCTTTAACCATGGGTCACCATTCCTCCAATTTCCAATGATAGTTTCATCATTTACTTCTAAAGCATCATAAGAAGTTTCTTTAGCATCCATATGCATATCCATATCCATATCCATATCCATATCCATACCCATATCAATAGTCTCTTCAAATCTATTTAGTCCTTTTCCATCAAGTGTCTCACAATTCCTTCAAACAATAACCCTTACCAATTTATAAAACTGTTCCAGCATTTTGGTAATTGCAAAAGTATTATTCCACACCTGGTACCAAATTCTGTATTACTCAGCCAAAAGTATGCTGATGCAAAATCCAGAAATCTGTTGGCTTTTATAAAGGGTATTTATTTGGGATAGAAGCCCACAATTATCAGGCCATAAAGCATAATTTTCTTCCCTCACCAAAGTCGTTTGCCAAGTGTTGGAACAAGATGTCTGCAGATGCCTGTGAAGGTATAGAATTCCTGTTTACCTCTCTTCCTGGGATTTGCTTCTGTTTGGGCTCATCTCCTTTGCTCTATCCACAAGGTCAGCTGTAGGCTATCAGATAAATAGCTTGTTTCTCTTCCCCAGGGCTTTTCTCTTTCCTCATGACCAAGCTCTCTGTGCTTACTTCCCAGGGCTCCAGTGCAAAAACTCCAACCTCAAAACTCAGCTCTGTCCTTTGCCATGTCTTTTATCTGTGAGTCCCCACCCACCAAGGGGCAAGGACTCAACACCCTATTGATGTGGTCCAATCAAAGCCTTAATCATTATTTAATCAAGTAAACTTCTGAATCCAATATAATCTAATATGTCCAGAGGAAAAGACCGGTTCACAAACATAATCCATTATCTATTTTTGGAATTTATAAGTAATGTCAAACTACTACACTCACCAAAAAGATATTTGTGAAATGGTATTTCATTTTTGCTTTAATTTGCATTTCCCTGATTAGGTTAGGTTGAGCACCTTTGCATATAGCTATTAGCGGTTCAGTTTTCCTGTCCTGTCAATTGCAAATGTCATTACACATATTTCTACTGGTTGTTTACATTTTCTTACTGATTTGAGTGTGATCCTCATGTATTCTGCATACAAATGAGTTTTATGTATTTAAAATATGAGCTGAAAATATAATAGAGGTCATAGCTTGAATTTTAATTTTGGTGTGTTTTGTGGACAAGGTTTTACTTTAGGAAATTTACTACTGTCATATATGATATCTGATTCATGCTGAATCAGATTAGAATAATTCAATAAAATGTGACTCTTAACATGTTTCTTCCAGGATAAAAACATGCAGCAGCTTCTCAGTTTATAAAATATTTAAATCAACACTATTTTAATGTATGTATTGCTTTGTGAGCTTCTGAGATTTTTTTTGTGTGTGTTTATCAGTCATTCTGTATTTATGACACACTGAATTTTATATCTACTATTTCCCTATATTACAGTTAGCTTTACCATGCATGTTATAAGAATCTAGCAGGAAAGAGCAATAAATATGTTTTAAAGGTATCATAGAGCCAAGACTTGCAGAGAAAAAGATGTATTTTCCATCTCTCTGCTTTCCTTTTTCTACAAGTTATTTCCTGCCAATCTCATTTACATAATGGCATTAGCCATCATCTCTAAACAGACAATTCACAAATACATGCAAACACACACACTTATTATTTGTCCTCCAATCTCACATTTTCCCTACACTTAATTCATTCTAAAAATAAAAGACAAATAAAAAGATTGTTGCTTCTGACTCAATTTTATATCCTTTCAAAATTAACACAGTTCTTCATGAATAAGCTAGATATCATGAAAGACATTCACCTCCATAGATTTTCCTTCTGAACCAAGTTAAGGTACTCAGAGAAGTTGCATCATGGTTGCAGCTATGTCAGATGCTTCCATTTGCAAGTTTCTTCTTGGCAAGGGAAGCTCTTAAACAAGACCATAATATAGAATAAGGTAGAAAATACAAGTAGGGCTGATCACTCCAAAAATTATTTATAGCTATACATTTACAATGAGAGCCATTCATTTTTACTCTCTTAATGATAAACAATTGCTTTATAGTTCCTAAAAATTTCATCTCATTATAAATGATCCATAAAGTTATTTTCTTCTACGGAATAAGGTACATTCATATGTTGAAAGAGGGCACAGTTGTTTACGATATTATCATGCTATTCAGAATACATTTTCTAATTATCACTTCCTCCATGAATTTTAGTGACTAATAGTATGGGACTCTCTATACAAATAGTTTTTTTTTTAGTCAATTCAAATAAGTGAAGCATATATGTGTCTGGTAAAATACTTAAAAAATAATATTCACATCCTTTTAATCTGATTAACAGAGCATTTACTTATTTATTTCTGATAAAGGAGACATAGGCATGTAATTGACTTTGTCCCCATAAATGTTTTGCCTGAAGGTTTTACGGACACTTGCAATTGGAGAGAAAAATGTAGGCTTTCTTGGCAGATAGGCTACCATCTTCTAAATGAAGTTGAAAACAGGCACCAGAAATGAAGAAATTTGTAAGCTTCTAAAAGGAGTGGAGTCTTCTTTTTCTCTAAAATCATGTGAGAATGAGGAAGTCACAAGGGGGAATATGTGGTGTTTTTACTGGCTGAGGTCACTGGGGCAAAGGATCCCAAGGAAGCAATTAATATCTGCATTCACTAATACATTGCTAGCTAGGAAAAACTTTGGGAAAAGGAGGCATATGAGGCAGATATTTTTGTCACTCTATTCTAATTCTTTGTTAAAAGATTAATTGCAGTTTCCAGATGCAGATAAGATCACTAGTTGGGACCTGGTATCGCCTGAACTTGGAAATCACAAAATTCTTCAAAATACGTCTCAGGATTTGTGTTCTCTAGAGATTCACAAAACTGCTACAATCACCCTAATCATTCTAAATAAAGATACCAGAAATGTAAAAGGACCTACTGGAAGACCTTGTGAAGGTATATACAACTGATTATAAACTCAGTAAATGAGGCTTACCAAAAAGTATCCAAAAGGAATAAATGTTCAATTGAATTAAAGGGCAAATTTATCTCAGTCAAGACATTGAAACTGAGATATAAAAATAACCACAAAATGGCAATGGAATATAATTTTGGGGAAAATAAGCAAATTGGAAGATGATGAATCATGTCACACAAGAACCCCCTCTTTGGGAAAGGAATAGAAATTCAGAAGAAGCAAACAGAGGAAATCCTAGCAATGCCTATGACTTACACACAGACCCACACATGCACACATCCACAAATGCACAAAGCTTAGCTCACATGTCACTTTCCTGCAAAGGCTTCCTGAGCTTCTCAATCACAGACAGTCTCTGCTTATAAAGAAACATACCACTCTGTGTGTTCCAGTCTTGAATTACTTTTTCTGCTGAATCCTGGCAGCATGCATTTGACTACAGGTTATTTCATCTACACAATCATAAAGTTCAGAGCTGAGACTGGACATGTATGCTTTAGTCACTAAATATAGAGTTTTTTTAGAATTGTTTTACCTGTACATTTAAATTTTATTACATTGTTACCAGACAGTGGCCCAGAGTCACTCATCATGTTTTAAAATTGACAATATGTTTAATATCATTACTCATGTTATTATTATGTACAATTATATACCAATAAATGAAATGAACAATTGTCTAGAAACATTAAAGTTTCCAAACTTGATTGAGAAATAGAAAGCCTGAATGGAACAATTGAAATTGAACCTTAATCAAAAGCATCCACTCCCAGCCCCCAAAACCAAAATTTGATATCCTGAAAGCCAAATAAGGCAACAATATCAAAGTGGAAAGAATGACTGACTATACCAAATGTCGTTGCCATGTCAATTAAGACATGCACCAAGACAGGGTATTTTTCTATGAGGATGTCAATGGTGAATTTGACACAACCAGTATTTCTGGAGTGGTAGCTAATGGATGAATTGATGTAATCAAGTAAAGATGTCTGTGTTGCAATAGCAAAAATAAATGAAGTGATAGCTACTGAGCAAGGTCTTGTAAAATAAGTGTTTTTAAAAATTAGAATATAACAACACACTATGGTGATCAAATGATCTAGTATAAAGAAAAATATTAATGATGCAGAAGAGTGAATGAATTCTTTGAGCAATCTCCTTGAGGTGGCAAGGGAGATGTGATACAGGCCAGAAGTGGGAGAAATGGATATTTATATGGTTCTGAAAAGTTCAACCATCAAAACAGGTGGGAAAACAGAGTATATGAGTGCCGATGCTGGCAGGTGGACAAATCTGGTAGTGGGTCTACCCTGATGTTCTGTTTGGATTTTCTATAAAAATAGCTAATGGAGGGAAATAAATGTTAATATTATTAATAGAATAATAAAAAGTCTTATAGCCCATCACCAAATCTATGATATGGTAAAGGGTAGGGGAAGAAATTTAAAGAGTATTATTTGACTCACTGCTCAAGAGATAGATATTTCAATTTCTGAAAGATATGATTATGAAATAAGAACTTAAAGACTAAAAATAGAAATAATATCCAGAGGAAATTACTTCTCAAATACAAGATAAATTAAAAAGGAAAGAAAGCAGTTCATGGAGGAAAAGGCAAAGAAGAAACAACTATAACATATTACATAAAGGATTAAAATAAGATGAAAGAAGACAAATCATATCAGGCCAGACATTCAATAGGTGCTCACAAATATGAGTTCAATAAGTAAATCAGTCTGTTAAAGCAACACACAGAGCAAGTTGAATGTTCCTAGTAATCAAAATAGGCCTGTCTCAGTCCCAATCTGAGTGAAAAAGAAAAAAACAAACCTATCCCCAAATATTTATCACTTGTATAAAATGTATGAATATGAAATAAATCTAAAATAAAGTGAATAAAAACTAGAAATAAAAGAATAGAAAATAATGGAATTATCAGAAAAATACAGTAAAATTCTGATCTCATGATAAAAACTATGAAACAGGCAAAAGAGGGCAAGTTTTATTGATCAAATATTAAGTCTATAATGAATATGTAGATGTACTGGAATTTTATGTCTCCAGCAAGCACCCAATTATGTCAATAAAAAACTGTTGAGACTGACTACACAAAAATTAAAATGTTTTATAAAAAAAGAAAGAAAACTTTTAAAAATTTTAAACAAGAATTTTAAAACATGGAAAATACATGTGACACATAAAGCAAATATTCAATAATTTAATAATAATTTCCTAAATTTCTTATTTTGAAGAAAACAATGTTCCTATGGAGAATGTGTTTGTGGCATAAAGAAAATTATAGAGGAAGATATAAAAATTGGCTAAAATAGGAAAAGATGGGCAATATTTATACTCTTTAAATTGCTAATAAAATATTAACTTAATCATCACCTACTAGAAAGGTAAAGAATAAAAATCTAATATTGGTGAAGATGGGTCAAATATATAATCTTTGTTTCTAATTTTACATATCAACTAAAATTTCACTGGAATAAAATAGTTTAAAGCAAAAAATGTCTTTATTGTTAGACACAGTAAGTAATTTAACTGGCGGAAATTTAAATTAAGAAAAACAATGAGAAGAAAATGAAAGAAAGAAGGAGGGAGGGGCAAGAGGAAAGAGAGAGACAGAGAAAAAAATTTCATGTTTTTGGTGGGAAGGTAAAATGAAACAAACACTATGGCAAGAAATCTAACAGTTTCTTTATAAAACTAAACCTAGAACTACTTTCTGACCCAACCAACCCACTCCTAGAAATTTACTGGAAATCAATGAAAATAAAAACACATGCAAAATAATGTACTTAGAAGGTAGCCCAAATGTCTATCAATGGGAAAATGGATTAACAAACTGTTGTCTGTTTATCTAATTGGGTAGTTTAAAAGAATGAAGTCTCATAAGGCAACAAAATGGTTTAGCCTCAAAAATCTGATTGAAAGAAGGCTCACACAAGAATTTGATTCTATTTACATAAAGATCTAGAATAAGTATAATTAACCTTTGGTAGTAAAAATCAAGAGAATTGTTGCCTCTCAGAGAAAGGTGAAGATAAGAATCAATTGGGAAGGGATATGATGGAATATTCTGGGGTGAACTGGGCTTGCACAATTATATACACTTATCAAAATTCTGTGGATATGCTCTTAAAATTTTTTTTCATTGCATTGCATTTAAATTTCAGACCAAAAGAAAAAGTCTGAGATTATATTGGATTCTAATAATGATAAACTTGGTGAAGTTGGAGTGAACAGATAACTTTGATTCAATTTGAAATGCTTAAAGAAGTTTGATTGATTGATGGGTGAATAGATGGATAGATAACTGATCAACAAAGAACAAAATTGGTAGAACATTTCACCATAAAACTCATGTTTGCTGCGTTAGAAATCTTTTATAATAAAATATTAGGGAAAAGTTACAGATTAATTTCATTTATGGATATTGATGTAAATAATCCAAATAAACATTAACAAATATCACACAGTTATATGTTAAAAGAATAATAAACCTATCTCCATTGATTTTATTTTCAGTAAAGTAAATATGGTTTAATATTTGAAAATCTAGTAATGAAATTCTAATAATTGCATTGATTACATTAATAAATTAAGGAAATGCGATTACCTGAATATTCCCTTGAAGGGAAGGTTAACAGCCTCTTAGGGGTATTTACTCCTTCTTAAGACATTTGAGGATTTCATTTCTTGCTTTGAATCCTCCTTGTAATATAAATTCAATAAATTTATTGTAGTATATTGGATCAAAGATAAATGAGAGTCTGGACATATTATATGCACTTGTTCCTCATAACCAAGATTGATGAGATGTGGCTGATCCCAAAAATGGGATATAGTTTCCTACCTTGAGTAGGCTATATAGCTAGCAAGGTGTGCAATTGAAAAGTGCTGATGGCTTCCCTGAGGTCAGATGGCTCATAGCCCCTCAAATTCCTTTCCTGTGATTTTATGTAAGAATCAGTAATTACAAGTCATAATATCTTTTTATTTTAGTTTTTTTTTTTAAGTTTTAAAGAAGTTTAATAACTTTGTTTATGATACTATCATTCATGGTTTGTGATAGGCCCTTAATCCTATCTTAATATTAATTATTCTTGGTACAGGGAAAAGCTATTGTATTTTAAGAATTTACATATCAATGCAAACTTAACAACTCTACTGCTACTAGAGCAACACTCACAAATTAATCTAAACTAATTCAACATGGCTTCCTGATTAATGTTCTAAGTAAAATATAAAAAGAATAAACTTCCTTAATATGAACACTTCCACATTTCTTTTTGTGCACACATGCACCAAAGTTTGAGGGTATGTGTATTATTTGTTTATCAAATTGAAAACTAACACCAATGAACAAACCTGAGGAATATTGCAATAAAATGAGAAACACATATCTGGCAAAATTAATATTTTACTTTGGGGAATTCTAACAGCAAAGTGAAACAAAAAGATAGGCATAAATTCTAAAAATATTGGACAAATGTCATGGGTAGATAAAATTTTTATTTAGGCAATTTAGACAAATCAATTGAAAATCTATTAGAAAGATTTGGATAATTCAGTAATGTTATTAAGTATAAAATAAAAATACAAAATATAACATTTAACTATAAAATTAGAAATTCTAAATTTAGAAGAGTCATAAATGCAACAACATGAAAATGCACAGACATAATTTTTATGAGGTTCATGATACACATGAAGAATATACATGAACCAGTACTACACTATTGAGACCATGAAGTAATTAAAAATGCATGATATTATATAATATATTCTGGAATGTGAACTCTCAGTATTATAAAGATCTTGACTCTGCCTAAATTAATTGATTAGTTCTCAGGGAATATTTGCAAACTCTCCTTGAAGCATGGCTTATACTAAAGAAAAATCATCAGAGAACTACAAATTAAATTGTGATGCTTTCTTACCATTGCAAATCCATTAGAAGTGCTTTAATTAAAATATTGACATAGCCCAAGATTAGTGATTATGTTGGTGGTAAGAATATTGAACAACTGCAACTCGTAAATTGCTGGTATTCATTTAAATGGTACAACTGCTTTGGAGAACAGCTTGCTTCTTTCTTATAAAATTACACAGGCATTTACCACATAACCCAGAATATTCAAAAATACCATACTAGCTTTATTCATAATGCCAAAAGTTATAAATACTCCATGTGCATATGCCCATCAAAACATGATTTCATTGACAAATTATGGTACATACATAGAATATTATACTACTCAAACATAGAAAGCTGTAAACAACTGATCTAACCTATAGTTATACAAAACAGATCTGTGATTGCTAGGACTTTTGGAATTGACTGAAAAGAACAAGATGAAAATCTCTGCAATGACAGAAAATTTCTATTTGCTGATGGAGGTGATGATTACATATGTGAATGCATTTGACAAAACTCATCTAAGTGTGCACCTAAAGTGGTTGTATTTGTTGTAGGTAATTATAACTCAGTAAACTTGATTAAAATATGAATATAAAAATTGCAGCTATTTACATGCAAAGTAAAATAAATTAGACTTTAAAAGCAGTTTACTGATTAAAATGTACTTTTACAATAGTGATTTTTAATTGCTCTTCACAACCATATAAGATAGTTATATTTTTAATTTTTCCTAGCTGAGAAACAGAATCTCAGAAAGATTAAGTGTCCTGCCCATGGTCTATAGTTAACAAATAGGTTAGTAATTAGGCCTTTGTATTTCAATGTTCTTTCTATTAGACAATAGTATTCATTAGTCCATTGTCCCTTCTGCTATACTTCCAGGTTGCTATGCAAAGTAAAATTACACAGTCTTATTGTAAATATGATATTTATTATATATTAAAATAACTATAAAATATGTAAAGTAAATAATTTTAGCATTTCCTAAAATTGACTGTTTTCTACAAGTTTGGCTTATTTCTGACAGGGTAGATTTTCTAGAATCACAAGATTTCTATTAAATTCTTCTTCAGCACTTTGAAGTCACCTCAAAGGATTACAAAAATTACTCCAGGGCAGAAAGTCAAGACTTGTGTAACACAAATAGTTAAGATAAAGACCATCTTCTAATTTATAATTAAAAATGACTAAAATATCAGTATATTGTAACTATGGAGAAAAATGTGTCACAAATAGCTTGTCAATTAAGATCTTTATATCTTCCCTGGAAAGTTGACATATCATTTAAAAAGGCCTTGGAAATAAAAATGCAAAAGCATGGATTATTCACCAGCTTGCTCAAATTTTAAGTCAAGACAATATTCATCTTCTTTTTAGTAGCAGTAACTAGTTACAGGTTAAAAAAAATCTAGCATGCTGTAAACAAAGCTGTACACATAAACTTATTTTCCACTTTTAATAGAATCATCCAATTTGTTTCATAAACTGCTTGAGAAAGGCAAAGTTGGGCAACTGCTCCTGAATTGTTTCACCTTGTTATATGACCTTACATACTCCTCTCAGAACAATACCAAAAATCTTTATTGTACACATTTATAAGCAATAATCTCCAGCATGTGGAAAAGGCAAAATTGAAGTAAATATCAGGTTAATGAAAGTTCTGGCCACCCACCAGTTTTATATTTTTAAGGAGTTTATTGAGGGAGATGAGGAAGCCCATGGGGGCCAATCACAGGCATCTTAAACCCAGAGTCTCTACCTGCTCCCCATCGCTGGCCAAGGAGAGGGAGGACAGACTCCACTTCCTGGAGATCCCACCCTGGGGCAAGTGGAAGCTACACCAGAGAGAAGTGCTTCTGGAGGACTCCTGAGAGCAGGACAGCCTGCCTCCCTGCAGTGTTTGGAAACTTTCCCCTGACACTGTGGAAGCTGCTGTGCTTCAATATGATGTGTATCATCTAAGGATCTGTACATAGTTCATGAGATTGTTTCTTCCCCAACTGGATCAAAAGTGTTCTTCATAAGGACTAAAATTGATTCATCTTAACAGATATTTCTTATAGGAGTTAAATGCAGGTTCCCAGCTCATGTAAAATGGAATTTGATTATCTTAAGCATTTAAATATGGTTACCAGTGAAAACTTTGAGTAATCACACTTTAGTAGTATTGGTGCTAAATCTACTTTTTATTTTTTAAATCTCCAAATGTTGTGATTACTCTAAACAGTAGCTCTCTTAGATGTCATCATGAGAACTTTTATGTGACCACTGAGTTATCTGAAGAAACTGAACGTAACTAGTAGTTGTCAACGAGGAGCAATAAGGTTATTTCAGGATGGACTCTGTTGAAAAAGTTAAGTTGATCCTTCATATGTTCTGCTCCCATGACTTCTGAAAGCTGAAGCACTTTTTTTCCTCTATGTTTTTATTTTGAAACACTTGAAACATGCAGGAAAGATGGAAGAATAGAGTGAACACCTACAACCCTTTCACCTAGTTTCATCCAACAACACTGCCACTTTTAAGGCCCTTTTTCTGATCTTTTGGGTTACAGAGTCTTCTACAACCTATTTCTAACTGTGGTTTTCATATTACTTTATTAGAGTATCTATAGTTTAAAAGTATAGAAAAATATTTGTTATATAAAAAACAGAGACAGTTTTTGTTAATTGAGACAGGTTAGTTGTACTCTAAATTTAGTAAATTCCTTCAAAAGGACCCATCTTTCTTCCAAAGCTAAGTTCTTTTAGAATTAAATTTTAAAATTTATGACAACTCTATAATACAATTTCTGCTACAAAATTTTAAGATTCAGAGAAGTAGGAATTAATACATGAGTAGGATTTAATTTTTTATCATATGAGATAGATCTTAACTGTGGTTCATTTTCAGTCTTTCTGTGCCCATCTCCCCTCAAAAAATCAATTAGCAGATTTATTTTCAAACATGCAGATTGACAGTACACTGTGACTTATTTTAAAAAGAAAGTTTGTAACACTATCTGTTGTGTTAAACCTTGAAAATCAGGACAAACAACTGTAATATCTATTGCCTTGTGTTTCTTTTTTAAAATAAAAAAATAGCTCAATGTTCTATAGGTTTGAAATGTGAGGCATTCAAAACCATAAGTTTAAGGGCCATTTTAAACTATTACTAAAATAACTTTACCATTGTAAAAAATATATTTCTCTGATCTTCTAAAAAAAAAAATTCATTGAGTGGTTTACAACCTCAAAAATGAAATAAGTAGGAATGGAAATATTGATATGCTTTAATGGCATAGCAAGGTTGAATAGAAGATTCTAGAACATATCTGTAGATGCTTTATTGTCCTAGGAATGTTTTCCACCTTATCCATGTCCCTAAACCTTACAAACAAAAGATGTAGAATAATCTATGTCATTATATCAATGTACATGGTTTAATCAAAACAACAGAGATGATGTCATGTTTCATATTGGCTCAAGTATATGCAGTAAAATGACATCATTTTTAGTCTTCGGCCAGAAGTAGGCTATTCATGAACTGCTAGTAGATTCCCCCAGAGTCCCTTGTTCTGGATCATGTTCATTGCATGACAGATGAGGCCACATGAGGGTTTCTAGGAGGGAAATACAAGCTCATAATCATGGTCATGGTTGCTAGAAGAAAGTCTCTGAACACACGTCATCCTGAGAATTGCATATTGCACTTCTGACCCATCCCTACATTGCCTCACTCTTTTTGTGGTGGAGTCAAAATTTTCATAGCCACCATCATCGGAGCTCAGCGAGGATCTCCAAAAATGACTGCGATTCATGACTGTGCAGCACACTTCTCAATAACCATCATCATCCTTGTTTTCCTGCCAAGCAGAAGGATAAAAGAAATCAAGTATCCAGCATCATCCAGCAGAAAGGAACTGAAGTGCCCTGTTTCTGAATCCTTCTGTGTCTTTGGCCCAAAGGATGTCGCTTTTACACCTCATGTATCCAAAAGCTCTTGCTCCAGGTCCTGGCATCATTGTGACTTCATTTTAGCACCATGTTCTGTGCTTCATGCTGCTACATATTCTACCTTTAGGACTCCCCCAAAAAAGAAAGGAGGAAAGAAAGACACTATTATTTCACTGACTATCTAGAGAAATGAAAACATACTCTCTCTATATGTGTGTGTGTATATATATATATGTGTGTGTGTGTGTGTATTCCCAGTACCTCCTAAAAATATGTGTGTGTGTGTGTGTGTGTGTTTGTGTGTGCACATACACACACACATATTTTTTAGGAGGTACTGGGAATCTAACCCCGACCTCATACATGGGAAGCAGACTCTTAACCACTGAGCTACACCTGCTCCCATAAGTCATACATTTTAGATCACATATGTTGATCAACAATATATGCAACCATCAGGCCCTAAGTAATTAGTCATTATATAAAAATTGATTTTCAGAAGGTAATGTATGACTAATAAAACTTAGAGTTGTAACACATTTTCAACATCATAGGCAAAGAAAGAAAAATTATAACATTAAGAAGGTACACACTAATAGGAATACATTTTTTCATTTTATTGATTTCCTCTATGCTCTTAAATATAAAGGTTAATTCCTACACACAAGAATTGGCAAGGAATGTGAAATGCTAAAAAGAATGGATATTTTAATGATGAAGGGATTCTGAGTGTAAATTTATTTTATTTCACTTGTTTTTGCATTAATTTAGAAAATTGAAATAAGAAACTTCAACAGAACTGAGACCATGGCAATGAGAACCTGGTAGGCATCTGATTCAGTTAAGGCATTTTTAAGTTGGGATTTCCTTCCATTACTGTATAAAAATTGCCAAGTAAATTATTTTAAATTTGAAAGATTTATATAACCCCATTCAGGAACTGCAAGTAAAGAATGACTTTTAGCTACTCAGAGAAAATCATCTTTATCACTTAAAAGAAAAATGTATTTAAATTTTATAATTTCCTGAGAAGCAGTGGATGAAGCATCTTGACCTGGAATATGGGAGATGAAAAAAGGAAAACAGCCTAAGACTTTAGGCCATCACAGTTTGGGAAGAAAAGTTAAAAAGAATAGAATGTGGAGATGAAACTTCAAAGAGTCCCTGAACATTTCCCTCCCTGGCATGTCCATGTCATAATGGAGGGACTCAAAGCTGACTACAAGAGCTAGGAAGAAAATGTGTTCTGAGGCACCATGGACACTGCTTCCACTGTGTAAATGAGCCCATATCAAGTGTGGAAATAAAGTAGATTTTGGAACTGGGTAATACAAATTTATCAGCAAGCATGGTGTTGACAGTAAAGTCTGGCAAGTGTAAAATGAGAATAGTGATAGTTGTAAATTTAAGAGATATTTGCTATAAAAGTATCACAGTAAAAGCATTTAATATTTCAAGATGAACAATCATCATAGAGATAGATACAGAAATTATATACAAAAATATAGACAAAGTTCATTAAACACATGAAGACTAAAGCAATTTACATTTTCATGTTAACTGCTTTTGATAGTTTCTTTTTTTAATTGCTAAATTTTTTCTCCTTTCTTATTAGAGAATTTTTGGGCCTATAGAGAAATCATGCAGAACTAGCACAAAGTTACCATATACTCCTCCCACATACAGCCTTCCCTATTATTAAAGTTGTATATTAGTGTGGTAACTTCGTTATAACTGCTGAAAAGTATTATTATAATTACACCATTAGCTGTAATCCATAAATTAACCTAGGGTTCACTCTTTATGATGTACAGTTCTATGCTGATTTTTAAAATTTTATTTGGAAAAGTATCTCATGATATTTATTTCTCTAAAGACTAATGAAATTGAGCCTCTTCACATGTGCTTGTTGATCATTTTAAATCTTTCTTGGAGTAATGTCTATACTGGACTTTTGGCCATTTTTTTAATGGGATGTTTATCCTTTTCTGTTGGGATGAATGTGTTCTTTATACATTCTGGGTATTAGACCCTTAACAGACACATGATTTGATAATATTTTCTTCCATTCTTGTACATTGTCTATATACATTTTGATGGCATCCTTTGAAGAAAAAAGTTAATTTTAATGAAATACAGTTTATTTAATTTTTAGAATTTTGTTTTTTGTGTTTATGTAATATCTAATAATTCATTTCCAAATCCAAAGTAGTAAAGATTTAATTAACATTGAACTGCTATGAGATTTATTTATTAATTTCTAACACATGGCTCTTCTGCCCCATTTATTTGAACCAATAATTAACAGTATAACTAAATATATGTCCCAGAGATTTAAAATTTGTGGCTTTTCATTTGCTGGTTGAGCCCTGAATCTCACCACAGTTGCAACCAACAACTACTCTCCAGGTCATTGGACTCACCAAGGACAACTAATAAAAGTGTGGTGATAGACAACACCCATCCCCAAAAGCAAAGTACCTCACCATCTTAAATCCTCAAGATTGAGGAATGAACAAATTTATGTTGGGAAAGCAAATATTGACTAAAGTAGACCTATTATTATTCTAGTAATGGAATAACTTGTAACATTGATATAAAGATGGTGGGCACCAAGTTTCTGAGGATTAGGGAGAGTGAAGAATAGATGTAACAGGGGCATTTTGGGGACATTGAAATTGTTCTGTATGATATTGCAAAGATGGATACAAATCATTATACATTTTGTCAAAATGTATAAAATTGTGCAGAGCAAAGTGCACTTAATGTATAGTCCATGGTTAGTAGCAATGCTTCAATATGAGTTTATCAATTGTAACAAATGTGCCACACTAATTAAAGATGCTATTAATGGATGAAAGTGTGGGAGGGGTAAAGTGTAAGGTTTATGAGAATCTCCTGTATTTTTGATGTAACATTTATGTAATTTGCTCCTTAAAAATAAAGAAAAAAATGTTTAAAAACCACACATTTAACACATTTTTTTCTAAGAGTTTTAGAATTTTAGCTTTTACATTGAGATTTTTGGTCCACTTTGAGTATAAATTTTCTCTATGGTATAAGGTAGGAATATAATTAGATTATTTTTCCTGAGAATATTCATTTGTACAGGCACCATTTATTGAAGAGATTTTTCTTTCCCCATTGAATGGACTTTTCACCATGTCAAAATCAATTGAACATACATGTATGGGTTTAGTTCTGAACTCTCAATTCTAATCCATTGTTCTATATTCAATATCAATCCTTATGCCAGTGCCATCTTGTTTTGATAAGTTGTTGCTTTGTAAAACATTTTTTTACTTTATTGAAGTATATCATTCATACATGAATATACATGAAAAATAAGTGTACAATAATATTTGTGAACTAACAAAACAAACATGCAAAATAAAAAAGTCAGAATTAGAGAGGTCTTCACAGAATATTAATTATGGCAAATATCCCTGTTCATAAGAAAATTGACTGATTCTGAAATCTACAACATAAGAAACCTGACAATGATTCTTATGGAGTTCTTATAGTATAGTAAACAACTTTTAAAAACAAAATTAAGAATTTCTAATAAATTCACAAATAAAAGCCACATTTGTGAATTTATTAGACTTGCTCCTGTACAATTTTGTAAGTTATGACAAGATATATAATGGCCTGTATCTGTCATTGCAATGTCTTTCATGTCAGTTCCAATGTCCAAAAAAGGCTTCATATTACACCTATTTTTCCCTCTGTCCCCCACACCAGAACTTCTGGAGGCCACTTCTGCACTTCAGTAATAAAAGTTTTTCCATTGCTATAGTAACAGTGAGTCTATAGTAGAGTAGAAGTAAGTCTACTCTAGTACATTGTTCATTCCCCAATCCTGAGAATAATGGGATGGTGATGCCCACTCAGCCTTTTGTTGAGAGGGGTCTGAGATCTGATGGGGCATATGGATGAGACCATCATGCTTGCATTTGTAGGCTCTCTCTGGTCCTTGGGGTGGTCGTTGCCCATCATCATTTCCTTGTTAGTTGTCCTGGGTGTGTGCAGTGAACTGGAGAGTATGTGTTGCAACTCTGTTGAGATTCAGGACCCAACTGGCACATGGAAAGCCCAAAGATTTAAGTTTCTTGGACATAAACATATCAACTCTAGTACTAATTATAGATTGAAATAGAAGGGGCAGAAGAGCCATGTGTAGGGAAATGTTACATCAAAAACATAGGGGATTCCCATATACCCCACTCCTTTCCCCTTCCCACAATTTCCTGCATTAACAAATTCTTTCTTGAGTGTAAATTTGTTACAATTAATGAAAACATAATTGAAGTGTAGATACTAACCATTGTCTATATTTTATATTATGGTTTACACTTTGCACCTCACAATTTTATGGTGTGGTGCAAAGTGGAATTATACATTTTGACAAAATGTATAATGGCTTGTATCCATCATTGCCACATCATGCAGAAAAAATCCAATGTCCCCAAAATGTCCCATGTTACACCTTTTCTTCTCTCTCACTGCCCTCAGAACCTCTGGTGACCACTTTTATATGAATGTTACAAGTTCTTTCATTACTAGAATAATAAAAAGTCTATTGTGGTCCACACTGGCATTCCTTCTTTATGTTTGTTCATTCCTCTATGTTGAGGATTTTGGGATAGTGACTCCCTCTCTGCTTCTGATTGAGAGTGGACTTAGATCCTATGGGGCAGATGGATGGAACTGTCTTGGTTGGAGATGTATATGCTCTCTGATTTTTGAGATGGGCTTTATACATCATCATCCTTTTACTAGTTGTCCTGGATGAGAGTAGGTCTTGGCTGCAGCTCTACTGAGATTCAGGGCTCAACCAGCATATGAACAGCTGGAAGATATAAGTTTCTCAGACACATATTTAATGGGTATCATGCTAATCATAGGTTCAAATAAAAGAAGCAGAAGTCTCTTGTATTCTGTGTGTGGCTTTGCTATGACCTAAAACTTATTTGAAAACAAAATGAAAAATAGACTCTGGGGAGTGAGAGGGAGGAAGGTGTCATGGTACAGACTGGACACCAGATATTGCAGTGATAAAAGGCAAAATGTAAAAAAAAATTTTTTTTAATTTTTTAAAATTTTTCATTTTTTGAATATCTGAATCTTTTAATTTAATTTAATTTTTAGTTTTTTTTTAAGTTTTCTTGTATTTTATCTCTCACATTTAAACTTATCATTATTTCATTTTCCTATTAATTGTATTTGGCTATTGTATTGGATTCATATTTAAAGAAGCTTTGGATCACAGAAGAGTTACAACTGGGGTGGGAAAGGATCATTGGTGGGGGTGTCATGGTTGGGGGGTGCATGAGAGGAAGTTCACATGAGCATACCTACAAGATATATAAAATTGTTCAGATGTTCACGGGGCATTGTCACAGTGGGTGGCAAATCACTCAATAAATGATAGAATACTGAATTCCCATCCTGGAGAGGTCTGCCACATTCTCCAAGGGAGCAGCAACAGTCCCTGCAAGTGCAGGGGCAGTGTCTGGCAAAGGAGGATGATCTGCTGATGGGTCCCTGTTATTGATGATTATCCTTATGAGTCTTTGCTCTTGAAATTGAAACTTAGCCTATTGTTATGGGGTGCCTAAGGGTTGCTTCCTGAGAGCCTCCTTGTTGCTCAAATGTGGCCTCTCTCTAAGCCAAACTCAACATATGAATGCATTATCTTCCTCCCAGCATGGGGTGTGACTCCTGGGTATGAGCCTCCCTGGCACCGAAGGATTATTACCAAGTGCCAATTGGCAATGCAAATGGGAAAAGTCCTCAAATAAAAGGGGGGAAATGTAAAGACAAATGAGTTCATGAGTAAGAGACTTCAAAATGAGTTGGAAGGTCTTCCCAGAGGTAACACTTATGCACATCTCAGTAGGACTTCATAGGCTTCCAAAGTGGACATCACTCCAAATAGAGGGGCTCCTGAGGGCTCTGGAGACACCTAGGTCCTATGTCAGGGTCAATAGCTCCAGAGTTGGCGCCTTATCAGTGGGCCCTACTTTGGAATCAGTGCTCCTGAGAGTGACAGAGTTGGACTCAAATATGTCTTCCCTGCATGTGGTTCATCTCTCCCTTCTATTCAAACCTACATGTGGCACTGGAGTTTGTAGGGGTAAAACCAGAGACTGGAGTCTTTGGGCTGTCCCTGTGCCAGCTGGGCCTGGAATCTTGGTGGAGCTGCAACTCCTACTCTACAGCTCAATGGACTCACCCAGGACACCTGGCAGGGATATGATGATGGACAATGGCTATCCCAGGGAATGGAGAGAGTCTGTAGCTGCAGGCAGGATAATCCCATCCATCTTAACCATGGAATATAAGCCCCCACTCAACTGGAGGTGGAGTGAACATCACCATCCCAGAATCCTCAGGATTGTGGGAAGCACTATGGACTAGAGTGGACTTACTGGTATTCTGTTATAGACATATTGTGATTCTAGCAATGAAAGAAATAACAACATTCATGTGGAGCCAGTGGCCACTGGATGCTCTGGGGCAGGGAGAGGGAAAAGCAGTTGTAATACAGGGGCATTTTTGAAATTTGGGAATTATCCTGAGTGACATCAAAATGACAGCTATAAGCCACTTTATATCATCATATAACATGCAGAACTGTGTGTGAGAGAGTGTCGTCTACAATGTGAAGTATGGTCCATGCTTAACGGCAAAGTCCCAGGATGTGTATATCCATTGCAGGTGATGTGCCATACTAATGAAGGATGTTTGTATCCGAGGTTGTGGGAGGTGTGGGAGGTGGGGCATATGGGAATCCCTATAATTTTTGTGTAACATTTATGTAATCTAAGTATCTTTTTAAAGAAATTTTAAAAATTATTAAAAAATAGAAGAACCACGTATAAGAAAAGTATAAATAAATCAAATTCTGGTTCCTTGAGGAGATGGGTTTTCACATATTCCAAGGTAAGGCCCAACAATGGGGTGCCAATTTCCTGGGGATGTCTTCCTTGCCTATAGTGTCTAGATGTCTCTAGAGCTCTCAGGAACACTTCTGCTTGAGATTCTGTTTACTGTGGAAATCAATGAGAACCTCCTGAAATGTACATAAGCCTATCCACTAGAATGACCTCCTGACTCACTTTTAAATCTCTTAGCTATAAAAAGTCATTTGTATTTAATATTTCCCCCTTTTGATGTAGGTCTTGAACAGGGAATTTAAAGTCCTGAATTCAACCTTTTATTCCTCCACATTCTCTAGCACGTTAGAAGCATGAAGCCAATCTCCCTGTACTTGCTAATTTCACACAAATGAAATACCTGGTCAAGAGAAACTTTTCACCAAGACTTTGACTAGGAGTATCCAATAGTGATATTTTGCATAGCTCTATTGACGCTTCACATCATGGACTGCCAGAGTCTTCTTTCCACTGGAAATAGAGTTGTTTTAATTTGAATAAGCTAAGAACCAATTCCAGGAATTGTGAGAACATGGCCATTGGGTTAGGCAGATAAGGCTCAGCTCTCATAAAAATAGTGCAGAAAGAGCCTAAGTCTGCCTGGGGGACCTGCTCTGGGTGTCAGCAAACCAGAACAGTGCTTCAAAACTCCCAGGAGAGTGAGAGATAGAGAGACAAAGAAGCCAAAACAACAAACTCTAAGTTACTAAACCTCCCAGCCACTGAGAAGGGCTCACCATCCCCAGCCCTGAGATATTAAATGGGGGTAAAACACCTGGGACATTGCCGGTAAAAATGAGAGCAGACATGTTCCTGCTTTCCAGCTGTTTCAAGGGAAAAGGGAGGATGAGTTGGGGGCTTTACTTTAGTGAATTTGGCCAGCAGATCCTGCTTTGAATCTTGGTTCTGGCCAGAGCAAAGCAAAAGAAACACCAAGAGATATATACCTCCATAGAAAGGTGTGCCAAGTGCCATCTACTGGCCTATCTGGAAATTACATGCACAGGAACTGCTTTTAATTCTAATTTACCACTCCTTTGGGACAAAGTTTGTGCCCTATTAGTCAGACCCTGGCATGATTTTGGTAACTTAGCTAGGCAATTTTAAAGACTTAGGATATGTTGAACCAAATATCAAAGAGCTGTGAAAAAATAATAGCAATAGTCAAGAGAGAGAAATTGGTCATCAGAGTAAATTCACCAACATATCAGAAGCCTAGACATCAGCAAAATATTATTATAAGACATACTAGGAAACAGGAAGAGATGGCCCAGCCAAAGAGACAAACCAAATATCCTGAAGAGATCAAAGATTTAAAACAATAATGATAATCACACAACTCTCTTAAATCATTTTAAAGAATTAAATAAAATATGACTAAAGAGATAATAGATATTAAGAAGACACTGGGTGAGCATAAAGAACAATTTGCAAGGCTGCAAAGAAAAGTAACTGACCTTATGGGAATGAAAGACATGATGGATTATACTAAAAATACATTACAAGTACATAAGAGCAGACTTGAACTGCTTGAAGACAGAATTAGTGGTTCTGAAGACAGAACATCAGAACGCATGGACAGGGAAACAGAAAGAGAAAAGAATGGAAAAAATGGAACAGGGTCTCAGGAAATTGAATGACAACATGAAATGCATAAACATACATTATTGGTGTCCCAGAAGGAGAAAAGAATGAAAAGGGGCAGAAAGAATATTTGAGGACATAATGACAGAAAACTTCTCTACCCTTATGAAAGACATAAATATCAATATCTAAGAAAGACAATGCACCCCTAACAGAATAAACACGAACAGACCTACCCCAAGACAATGGCTATTCAGAATGACAAATATCAGAAATAAAGAGAAGAGTTTGAAAGCTGTAAGGGAAAAGCAAAGCAGCACATAAAAGGGAAACTTGATAAGATTAAGTCCTGACCTCTCAACAGAAAACATGCAGGAGAGAAGAAAGTGGTATGATGTATTTAAGGTATTTAAAAAAAAAAAACTGCCAGCCAAGAATTCTGTATCTGGCAAAACTGTCCTTCAAAAATGTAGGGCAGTTTAGAGTCTTCAGAGACAAACAAAACTGATAGAATATGCTAGCAAAAGTCCAGAATTAGAAGAGATGATAAAGGGAGTTCTGCAGCCTGAAAGGAGAAAACAAGGCTAGAGACTTGGAGAAGAATATGAAAATGAAGAATATTACAAATGGTGAAATGATAGACTTTACTATCGTAAGACAACAGAAAGCCAATGGTCAAAAAGAATGAAGTAAGTAATGCCTTTAAAGTTATAACATTGAATGTTAATGGCTTGAACTCCCCAATAAAAAGACCCAGACTGATAGAATAGATTAAAAAATATGAGCCATCTATATGTTGTCTACAGGAGATTCAGCTCATATGTAAGGACACCACCAGGATAAAAGTGAAGGGTTGGAAAAAGATAT